>JAFBJS010006052.1:58922-95181 GCA_016785265.1 Paraplagusia blochii | reverse complement strand
AATAAACTCAAAATGACGCAGAGTCATTGATACAAGATTCTAACCTTGTAAACCGGTCTGGTAGGAGAAAGTTATAGGCTGTGTGCACTTGATAAATCCTTGTTGTGCCCATGCACAGTTAATTCAGGTAGGAAGATTTTATAGGTAGGAATTTATTTCAGAACACCAGAAATGTACTTTTAATAAGGGGTATTTATCTGCCACAACTTAATGAATGGCTGCAAAAAAGGTTGGGGACACTGATCTCGTTAAACAACATAAGGAAAGAAATAAAATTGCAGTTTTAGCTTAACACTCTCATCAATAACAACATGGCTCTAGAATGTTGCTGTCTCTACTCATTTAACACGCATAAGACACTTAGTGGATGGTGGGATCTCACCTGCTGGGTCAAAGGGAAGAGTATCTCCCAAGACGTTGAACACACCCTCACTCTGGTCTCTGTTGGGCCAAGTGTTGTTGCGAGGCCCTTGAGGCTTCTGACCCAGCATCTCGGACATGACACTGTCCATGTATGTGCTGACCAGACCCAGACTGTAGAGGTCAGAGCTCAAATCGGGCAAACCAGGGGACCCCCACTGCCCTATGGGACCAAGGGGTGACAGCCCACCTGGGGGGCCCTGCTGTTGCCCGGATGTTCCGAGCCACTTGCTGGTCACTCTCTGCTGGGGCAGGACCTGTGGAGGGGTCTGCTGAGGAGGAATCTGAGGGGGAGGCGGAGGAGGGGGCTGCTGCTGACTGATTGGTTGCAGGAGATGCTGGTAGTACTGTAAGCTCTGCGGGGAAGGCTGCTGAGGTGGAGGAGCGGGCGGCTGCTGTTGAGGTTGCTGCTGTGGAGGAGGTGGCTGTGGTTGTGGTTGAGGCTGTTGCTGCTGCTGTTGTTTCTGCACTGGTGGAGGCTGAGCCTGGGGCTGCGGTGGGGGCGCAGTCTGAGCGGGAGGCTGTAGGGCACTGTGAGAAATGGACTGGGATGTTGGCGGAGGTCCACAGGGAGGTTTGAGTTCAGCAGGGTTTGCAGAGGCCACAGAATTTCTCCTCTTGACCAGGGGTGATGCCTGCTGAGATTTGCCCATGTTGAATCCTGAGAGAAAGTCAATAACATCCTGCATCTCCTGGTCTGTGGGCAAGTTCATGCCCTGGTCGTCAGACACTGAACCGTTTGCCAGCTGCCCTTGCTGACCGGGGTCAGACGTGCAGGTCAGGCCGCCCATCTGCAGGATGCTCTGAAGCCTCCCGTCATTGTGGCCGAGGCTTTTGGTCTTTTCTTCAGAGCTGCTGGTCGTCAACATGCTGCGAGACGGTGTGTTAGGGATGGAGTAACTGCCCCCACTGTTAGAGCTGGAGGAGACTTTCTTGGTAAACTTGGAAGTCAGCTTAGATATCGTTTTTGGCAGTCCACTCGAGGTCTTGGTGCTGGTGCCCAGAGGCAGGTCCACGTGTCCCCCGTAGTCTGGGATCTCCCGCAGCAGCTGCATCTGAATGGTAGGTAAAGCCTGCTCTCTGGAGGAAGACAAATGCAAATGAGTCCATTCTCCAGTTGTGTGACATACATGCGCAACACCGTCCAGCATTTGCCATCGACTTACTTTCCCTCTTTCCACCGGTTGATGTCAAACACTGCAGTGTAGAGCATGTCTACAAGACCAAGGGTCTTCTCTGGATCCAAGCTCCTCTGGAGCAGGGACATGGTGGCTGGGTCTTCTTTAAGACACCTGTAAAAAAAAAAAAAACAACTATGAATGAACCAACCAGGCACCACTACATGCATGTTTCCAGGTTTGTTGTCTGACCCACTCACCAGGTAGAAGGAACCTGAACCACCAACTTGGAGCCCTCCAGAGTGATCTGTGGAGCATAGGCCTCTTTGTTCTCTATCTGAGCAGTATCAACCACCACCTGTTGGAGAAAACAGAAATAAAATATGTCGTCAGCATCGTCTGTAAATTCTGCTATTGCAAGCGATAGGCAAACATTTTAAATCTTTTTGAATCAGTAAACCATTTAGATGTAGTTCTTCTGTCAGCAAAGGAAGAACCCCAGAGGAAAAAAGGCCTCTACAGGCATTTCTGAGGCTTCTGTTATTAATCTTCCACCAACCGTGCAAGGAGTGGTTCAAGGTGAGGAAATTGAACACACTCAGTTAGTGACAACAAACAGGCCAGCCTTCCTGCCTGCTGCTAGTCAAATATATTTGCAAGTTCTTTGAAAGTGGCCTTGGCTCCTGACACAGCTGGGTCACAGAGGCGGGAGGGAGATGATGGGAGGAGTCCGTTTCCTGTATCACAGGAAATGACCCCATTGTTATTTTAAAACACAGGTGTATCCTTGAAAACCCAGTCCGGCCGATGTCAGGGAGACACACAGACACAAACACACGGTGACGCATATGTGACGAGGTCGGAGGAGAAAGGAGAAAAAAAAAAAAAAAAAAAACACAGGAAAACGCCAACTGAAAGTCACAGATTCCGGGAAGAGATGTGATTCTCACTGGGAGTGTAGAAAATAAACAGGGTGAGAGTAGATGTGCTGTATGAATATTTACAATAAAAGTCCGTGTTTAGAGGTTTAAAGGGACATTGTGTGAGAGATTGTGAGTCTTTCCGCACTGCATGATCTATTGTAGTCTAAATGTGACAAGTGGGACAGATAAGGAAACAACACAAAACGCTCATCTGTCATCCAGGGATTGTTTTACAGTTGACATGGCACAGGCAGGCCGCAGAGGGAACCCTCCCTAGTTTGACACACAAAAACAGGACAGACCACACAGATGAAATAAACACTGCAGCATAAACACATTGGTGTTACTTTGAGGAGAACACTGCTGAGCCTCTTCTCTCCCCTCTGCTGTATCCAGCTCTGAACCCAGACTTTAACCAGGTGCCCTCAGGGATGTTTACTCCCTTTTGTGTCACCCCAGTGTTTGTTTACGCTTCTCGGCTGCCACCTAGCAGCCTTACAGATCTCTTCATCTCATTACAAATCTTCACACACAATAGGGTCCCAGGTGCCAACAAAGCCAGAGACGCACAAAGGGAAAGGATTCAGTGACTCCAGTGTGAGTGAAGTACAACAGGCCCGTTCATGTTGGCACGGCATCTCTTTTTCACTGGTTCACAACATCTACCCAACAATAGTGTTGGATGTTATCAAAAACAAAGTGCTGACCAGACACCAGACAGGGCGTGATGTACACCACTGTTAATCTCACCTCATTAACCACAAACATGCGTCTCTGTTTCAGAACATAAATATCTGAGATTTGGAGGTGAAAAGTTTTTTTTTGCTGTCGTTTGTGAAGCATTTATTTCATAGGTCAATAAGAGGTGTCCAGGGTCTTCCTTGGTCTTCCATAGCATTGTTGGGTGCAATAAACAAATTAATTTCAAACATTAGCTCCCTGAGATCAGCACGATCAGAAACCTCTGTTGCCACCCTGATGCCAAGTCTGCCTACTCACCAGTCCAGCCTGAGCAAACAGCAGCTGCACAGCTGTCTTACAGGCTCCTCTCCAACTGGATGGGCAGACATGGTTGAGGACTTCTGTCACTGGAGAAGCATCTCTGGGTGTCACTCCATTCTGGCCCAATGCCTCCTTAATGAGCTGGAGCATTGTGTGCTGTGTAAAAATGACGAACACAAATACACACATCACATCTTCAATTGTTTTTGAATACACTATGGAAAATTTTATGTCAACATTTTTAAAAAAGTAGGAAAAAACAAACAATTATATACTTATATTTATTTTGAGATGTTAATTCCTATTTAAATGAGGGCCTTATAAATCAACCATGTAAAAATAAGAACATTTATTTCCCATGCAATATTATATTTAGTGAGATTAAGTAAATTTGAGGCTCTGTACCGTTTTCAGTTTAAGGTTATCAGCCGCTGATTCATTGAAGGAAACTCCTTTGAGGAAATGTGAGCCGATCTGCACAGGGATAGTGGGAAGCTCACACTGGATGGGCTGGGAGGTGGTCTGCATCCTTCCTGCCTGCTGGGCCTCGGCATCACTGCAGCAGCCCTGCACACAGGCAACACGTGTTAACATATATATAAATAAGCACTCTTCCACCACATCGGGGAGAACCTGAACTTGTCATGGACTCACCTGCAAGGCTTCCTCCACAGCTTTTGGGTTCAGATGAAAGCCAGCCTTAAGTGCGTACTCACTGTGACCCATACTCTCCAGTGCTGCTTTATAGCCCTGATGATGAGATAACAGTACTAGCTTTAGAACCACTGAGCTTCTGCTTTCATGTCATTGTTTACAAAAATATTGTATGAAATTTCTCAATGGTCATTTTAAAGAACACCAGTATTGTAAAGCACCTGCAGAGCATTGTCAATTCTCATGTTGAGCTCCTTCAGCTGGTGCTCAGGGATGGAAGTGTTGTTGGAGCAGAAGAGCTGCTGCACCTGGATGCCTGCCAGGCAGCCATCCCGGCCCCTCTCTCTAAGCCTGGCAGTAGCCTGTGGGAACAAGAGCGTTCAGCGGCGCAGCGGTCACTACAGCAGAAATATCAACACTATTATAACACAGTCGGGCAGAGAGTGTGGATAAGACCCAATTATGATCTACTCTACAACAGAAAAAGTAAATGTGTGAAGGGTCTAAGAGGGTAGCTTCAATAGATGGTAGTACGATCAGGTTGAGTCCCCTGCAGTGATAACACTTGTCTAACAGATTAATCTATTTACCATTCCTTACTCTGCCTCACTGTAGACAACAAAGCACAATATGGAATAGACCAGTGTTCCCCAACATTTTTTGCCCCATGGACTGGTTAAATGTCTCGAACTATTTTCACAGACCATTTGTTAAGTTGTGGCATATAAATACCCCTTATTAAAAGTCAATTTCTAGTGTTCTGAAATATTTTCCTACCTATAAAATCTTCCTCCCCGAATTATATAATTATCTGCTACCAGACTGGTATATAAGGTTAGAATCTTGTATCAATGACTCTGCGTCATTTTGAGTTTATTGTTGTTGAGAAAACTGTTTCTTAACCAAATATAGTTGCATTATAGATAATGGAATCCTAGCCATTCTATTGCTCTTTTGTTGATATGGGTATGGATCAAGTGGAAGTAATAGACAGATGGGGCCAAAAGGAAATATTATTTTGGACCTGCACAGGTACCCGAGCCAGTGGTAGGGAACTACGGGAATAAAGAGGCTGATTAGACTAGGGATGAGAGATGTTTTTTACTATTTCACATACGAGGGGTCTGGGGTACGAAGGACTGCATATCATAGTGGCCCGTGTTCACAGACAAAACACGAAGAGAGAGGAAATAGGAAATTAGGACTGGAAATCATAAATGGCTGGCATTTCTCAAGAATGTGCTACATGTCAGCCGTTTACTTTGCAAAAACCACAGGCCACATGTTTCCAAGACCCAGACCAGGAAGAGTCCTGGGGCACCGAGTGTCTGCATACCTCAGCTGCACCTTTCCATGAGCGAGAGGCTTCCTCCAGCTCTGTGAGGGGCCTGAGGTCTGAGCTTTGGGAGCGGGCATTGGTGCAACGCTCCTGTGCCTGGGCCAGAGCCTCTGCCAGGCAAGACTGAGCCACAGGTTGGATCTTCTGCAAAGCCTGTGAAAGAAACTGGAAGTGGACCTGCAACACAGTGAGGAAGCACCGTCCAAGTACCTGAAAGACACAGAGGAAAGAGGAAAGATCATCAAATGCAATCCTGAGGATGGGAGTAAACCCAAACGATACCAGACATGATACCTCACATGATACTTCACTCTTTGCTAAAATTATGTGTCAAAAACAACAATCTTGTAATCTTTATAATGATGTTTACCACAGTCGGCTGCCCACCTGTTCTACTGTTGAGACAATATTCCAATTATTGTCTTTACATATGTACCAATAAATACGTGTGTAGGGTTAGATTTCTAAAGCAAATACTGCCATTCAACTAAGCACAAAAGCTATAATATATATAGATATATAGAGAGAGAGAAAGCTGTGAAGTTCATGTAAAATTCTATTTAACACTCTCCATCAGCCCACATGTTGTGAAAGTTTGGAAGCACTCATATATTCTAATAATACTGGAGAACAGTCGTGGCCTGGGGAGCTGTTTGTAGTCCAGGGAGCAAAATAAGAGAAACAGGACACCACAGGGTCCACCATGGTCACAGGGTTTTCTTTTTCAGGTACCTGCTGAAAATATCTTAGGGGGAGGCTGAGGTGTGAAGACAGAAGCATGCTGCTGCTCTACTATGGCAGGCGCCACAGTAGCTTCTCCATTCTCCAGAACTACACCACGTTTTTAAAAAAGAAAAGCCAGTGAAGTTCCGAAATGTCTGAGCTAAAACGAAAGGTTTTGTTGCAAAATAAGCTGGATCAGCTTGTGAGAAAAACTCTGCTGACTGGAAGCTCTGTATTCTGTACATCTCATGTGATTACACCAATAAACTTGTTTACTGACTCACTGAGGCCAGTGAATAAATTAATTCTTTATTGCAGTGACCTCAAGGCAGAAGTATTTTTCTCTTCCTGTCAAATGTGTTACGGCCCAAAACCCACAGGATCTGAGGTTTTTTAATCATGTGACTTTGCCTTAGATTCAAGTTCTCACATTAAAGTAGGGAAGATAGAAAATAAAGGCACAAAAGCATCTGTAAATGTAACCTTAAGCAAGACAAAAAATATTTTGATTATATTTTAAATTTTGTCCCAATTGTAAGGTAAAAAAAGTCAGGTTTTGCTGATAAAAGAAAGCTTTTGGGGTTTGAGCTGCTGCCATCAAATTTGTAATTTTTTTCTTTCGAAAACGTTGCTGGCAAAACTTAGAACTCAAGTTGTTCCACTTTATTCCTCGTCCAACTCCGAGCTGAGGGCTTTGAGAAACACGGGCTCAGAATCAGGGCGTGACTGATCATAAATTCTTACTTTTGCTCTTGAGCAACCAATCATCCCTATCTAGGAGGAGACACATAGTGTGATGATGAACATCAGTTGGCGGTTCAAATATCAAACGTATACAACCATATGTGGTGCGTCCTAATGTTAAAGACAACAAAGTATGAGCTGCAGCCAATAACAGGATCAAATACCAGCCCAAAAGTCATCCACAATAAACAAGCAAGAGGGGGAAAAAAAAAAAAAAATCAGGACATGGCTGCAGCACAAGATAATGGATAACACATGTGATTGGCCGAGCAGTATCCCACACAGTCATGGAAAATATGAGAAAAGAGAGAGCAGCGTGGCCAAGCCGACACTAGGACCCTCTCACTCCGCCTCCCTGCTCCAAACAAGGGAATATCGTGAGACGATTAACTTTAATGTTGTTACAGATGGGATCACCTGCAGTATCAGTGCAGTCAATCAAGAAGAGAAAGTTCTTCTTCGGTGAAAGGAGTCAAATGACCTTGGTTGGAAACAACCGTTAAATTCTTTTTTGCTTTGTTTAAAGTTTTTCTTTTCTCTTCACATTATTCTTTCATTCAAATTGCAGAATTTTCACTCTAATATAGAGGTAAAAAATTCACATTAAAAAGTTTGATCATCTCACTCGTATGAAGTATGATCATTTTCTATTTATTTCTATAACACAACAAAGAAAAGAAAATGATTTCATAGGAGGATATCTTTTTCCTAATTCTTTAAGGCTGAGATGAGATTCAGACTAAATGTTCCTCAATTCTGGCTTTCTGCTAAGATACGTTTTTGGGTTGCTCACATCATTGTTTTTTTTGTTTTTAAAAACACTCAGAGGGCAGTGTAACCCATCTGTAGCCATGAACCAAACATTAGAAGGTGTGATGTCCCTTTCTGTGTCAGTAAATTTCATTTTTCTGCGCTGAAGTCTCACAGCCTCCACTCTATGTGTATCACATCTCATCTGTTTGAACAGATGCCGTGCAGAGCATTCTGGTTCGTTGTAGGAACCGTTTGCGTCTCCTCCTCTGTCTCCACAGTGGTTAGGAGTTTAGACACTTGTCAAACAAACCGTGACATTTTCATGTACAAATGGCAGTGGAAGCACTTGAAGAGCTAAGAAGACAAAGGCATGACTATATTTGTTCAGTCCAGACTGTACAAACCCAAACTTTCGAGGCTCTTGGTCAAAAACAAATGGAAACAAAAGAAATGAAATGGTTGTTCAAAGGCTGAATGAGGAAATGGAGATGTGAGAGAGGGAGAAAAAGTGGAAGGACCATAAATACCGCAACTCCCTAAACTCAGAGACCTATTTGGTTCTTCCTGAAGACATCACAATCCACAGAGCTGCCAAACTGCATTCTTTTACTCATGCAGACAAAGGTAAAGTCTTTTAAGTCACAAACAGGTCAAACCATACCAGAAGGACTGAATTAGCAGAATCTATCACAAAACAGGGTCAAAAAAGTTCAAGTGACAGAGTGCAGACCTCTGTTCTTTCAAAACAAACTCTTAAGGAGAGAGTGGCTCCGATATGGAATCAAAGGCAACGTCCAGCTTTGGTAAATACAGACATCAACCACAGATGACTCAACACAAAAGTATACAGGCTGCTGTTGATAATATTATCCTCCACTGGCTTCTTACTACAATACAGAATATTTCATTTTACATTGCGCCAGTGTTCCCCAACCTTTTTTCCGCCACAGTCCGGGTCAATGTCTTGTACTACTTTCCCGGATCAGTCGTAAAGTTGTGGCAGATAAATACCCCCTTAATAAAATTTAATTTCCTGTGTTCTGAAATATTTTCCCACCAAACATCTTCCTACCCGAATTAACTGTGCATGGGCACATTTCTCAAGTGCACACAGCCTATAATTTTCTGCTACCAGATCAGTATAAAAAGTTAGAATCTTGTATCAATGACTCTGCTTCATTTTGAGTTTATTGTTGTTGTCTTCACTGAGAAAATATTTCCTAATCAAATATAGTTGCATTATTGATGATGGAATCCTAGCCATTCTATTGGTCAGTTGTTTTGTTGCTATGGGTATGGATCAAGTGGAAGTAATAGACAGATGGGGCCAAAAGGAAACATTATTTCTCTGCGGCCCGGCACCAATTCACTCACAGACCAGTACCGGTACCGGACCCAGTGGTTGGGGACCACTGCTTTGTACAGTACAACATGTACAACTGACCCACATAATACGTTTTGGTTTTTAATGAGCTTGATGCTCCACTGATTCCACCTCAATTTAAAAAAGGCTTTTTTTCTAAATTCACAAAATATAACAAATGTAATGTTCAAACATGAGCAACTTTGAATCCAGGTCTAAACTTTCACAGACATCGACTTCCTCTAATATTCATCTGCACAGATCCAAGACCACAGAGAGTCAGATTTACCGCCTGTGGTGGAGAAGTGTTTCCTGTTTGGGTCCCAGACACATTCACTGAGGTCACACACTCATGTCTTTGTCCCAGTAAGCCGTGCTGAACACAGAGTTATTATGAAAACAACTTTTGCATTAGCTTAAGACGTTGTCATTATACATACGGTACCAGCGATGGGTCGGTGCTGTACTTCTGTATCCATAAGATTAGCTGTTGACATTGTGTTACTGTGGTTCTGTGGTCACTGTTCATACATCTGTGACGGGTAATTTGTCTCTGTGGTTTGTTTTAAAAGATGTTTTGTATATCAAGGGGTAAATCACCCACTTCTTAAAGTCAAATATAAAACCTCACCAAATATTCTGACAACGGCTAAGATATTCAAAGCCAATTATTAAGATTATAGTATAGTAAAATACTTTTTCACACCACAATAAATCAGTAATAAGCACAGTTTAAATAAATGTTGCTAAATCCAAACTATTACATAAAGTCTCCAATGAAGCCAAGATCAGTGATTAGAATGGGTATGACATGCTGTAGCTTATATTTGTTGGACTGGTTTCTATAACAACTGCTACCAACTACTAATTCTCCATAGTGACTTCCTCTTCCCCATAACTCTTAGTTCAATATTCTTTTTGCTTTTTCTCTTTTCCAAGACATTACATATGAGGAACTGCTTGACTGCTCAAATTCTTCGGGTATAACAAGCTTACAATGTTAAATACTCAGCTTCAACATTACATTGTTGAAATCGTTTAAATCCATCTTTGGGCTTTTTACACATCTGAATGTAAAGTGGAAATGTTATTAACATTCCGATAGAGGACAGGTAACTTTTCCTCTCAAATCCACAGAATTTTTCACAGCTGCCTCTCACATCCTGACACTAACATAACACTTGGTGTTAGGATCCTGTTTGGGCCAGGAAGCAATGATTCCAGTGCCAGCCAAGCATCTTAACACGACTGTTAGAAAGCCCTTGCAAAATGAGCACGGCTGACTATGTGTGGCTTTGCCTAACACCTTTGCCTTTGGGTTTAAGTAATTTTTTTCAGGGAGAGCAAATGAATGAATAAAATGAATGACTTGTATGTCAATATTTTTCCCTTCCTGGAGACAGACATTTGGCAACCGTTTACCTTAGTCAACTCGATGTAACTGTATGAACATGCTTAGTAAGTGTTTGTGAGATAATATTTAATTCTGTGTGAACACCCACCTCAACATCCTGCAGGCTGAAGTCGTTCTGGTCTTTGAAATTTGCGGCACCAGCGCTTAGCTCCATCAGCATCTTGGCAATCTCAGGCTTTATTGCTGCAGTCAGCCTGCTGGCCGCCTCCATGACGTGTTCCTGCACGTCTTTCAGTTGCATAGCTGCTTTGGAATAGTGAGAGTTCCTGAACACACTGCTGAACAGGTCTGTGAGGAAGGCGCTGGCCCGGCAGAACACGTTAAGGGCATCCAAATATTTGGAAATGCCTTGCTGGATGTCCGCGACCGCAGTGGTGGCAGCAGAAGGGGATGTGTGGCAGCTGCCAGGCATGACTACGCCGGTGCCTATGGGTGAAGAGGCCGAACAGGAGGTGGCAAGGGAGGCGCTCAAGGTCCGGCTCAGCTCAGGCATTTGGTACTGCTGGTGCTGTTGCACTTTCTGCTTGGACCCGCCGAGCAAAAAGCGACGCTTGTAGTCCATTTTACTTTCCTGCACACTACAACAATACATAAGTGGTGCAACAGCACCGGAAGCTCCTGTTTTCAGTTTGTTCTACCAACACAAAGTGCTTCTGTCCTCCTTACAAAGATCTGCTCAAATCACTCTGAAGCTCTTCAAGTTAAATAAAATGATAATGTATACAGTCCACCTGCCAGAAGCTCATCTCAGTGTGTACAGTGCAGCACCAGCAGCACAGGAAGAGGTTATGTGGAGAAAGGACAGAGACTGAGGGAGAGGCCTACATGCAGCCCTGCTGCAGATTTGTCAATTTGACTTAAAAAATCATTACAAACTCGTTCAGATCCTCCGTACCAAGTGTCACAGTGTCTTTTCACACTATGGTATTTTGACTAACTTTCCTTCAGATTAGGGAAAAATGCTTTCTTATTCAGTATACTGAGCATATCCACTAATAATCGTACATATATAAACATACACTAGTCTGGACTAATAAAAAAATAGAGGGTCCCACTAAAAGCTCAAACTGCAAATGGAAAAAAAAAAGATTTTTAGACACTGGTCAACAGTACGGTGGAAAATAAAGAATAAAAGCCAGGAAGAGAAAGGGGCGGAGCTAACGCTTGAACCGAAGCAGTGGGAGGAGAAGGGGAGACAGACCCAGTCCGTCTCAAATCCTCTCCAGAAAGTAGGAATCTGCAGGCAGTGAGCAAATGTCCAGCTGATATCTCTGTCTGCCTGTGTCAAGTCTCCAGTAGCTTCCTGGTCTCCCCCTGTCTTCTGGCTGAGGTAGATATTACTCACTGGGGAACCAAGCACGTTTTCAGCTTCTCTGTGTACTCCACAGATTCAGACTGGAGCAATGAAAGCAGTAATGTTTCTGTAAGGCCTCTGGGTCATCTCCTAAGGCAGAAGAGAGAAGACACACAAATAGCGAGAAAGATCAATACATTGTCACACAAAAGTTAAGTGTCAAACAGAAAATGAATCAAAATTTATGCTGCCCTTCACTGGTTGGCCACCTTGGAAGCAGAAGTTATTGCTACGGTGGAGTGACTAACTATGTCTGAAGAAATAAATGCAAAAGTTTCAGTCGAACGCTTAAAACTTTTCAAGGTCTGTATCACCCAAAAACATCTAAAAAGGTTTTGTGCATTGCCCTAGAAGAAGTCCACCATGTTGTGTGGTAATAGCCTCCTAATCTAAAGACTGTTGATATGGGTATGGATCATGTGTAAATAAGCCAGATTAGGCCAAAAGGAACCATTTCTCTGCAGCCCGAGAAATAAACCCACGGATCAGTACCGGTCCCAGGCTCAGTGGTTGGGGACCACTGCTCCAAGTTATTTGTTGTAGTTTCACAGTGATCCCACCAGAGCTGCTATAACTAAAAGGTTGCACAACATTTAATTAATAGTAAGTGTATAATATGGAGAGAGAGTCACTGCTACGTAGACACTGCAAAGTGTAATGATACTGTGACTATTTTTATCCTCCGCCACAGAGTGTATGTGTTTTGGGACCATGAAGGGACTATTGTAGCACCAGGTATTTGACTGTTCTGGGTGAACCAGGACATTTCAAAGGCACATTTTAATAAGTTTTCGGTAATATAATGCTGCAGTTTTCAAAAAGAAAAAAAAACAAAACAAAACAAAAAGCTGTGGTTAAAAATTGTGCATTTCTAGACGATTACTAACACGGTACCTCACAGAGTGCCTCTCTCTGTAAGAAGAATCCCTGGCAGTGTCTGGTTCAACAGAACACAGCTGCACAGACATTCCTTCAAGACGCCATTGTTGGAAGACACTACGCAGTCTGTTAAGCAGCACATTGTAGGAGTCACAATACGCTCATTCAAAGAGGCAGTGTTAGGAGAGCTGTTTCTCTCTGTTAGTTCGCCTTTAACGCTCTTATCCAACTTAAACATTTTACACTGTCACAATCAATACCAGCAACACAACGTTTTACTCTTTACCTAATGCAAAGTAAAAGTAATTAAACTCCAGAACTACCTTAGGGCCACATCTTGTGACTGTCACATTTCTGACAAGCAAACAAGAAGAGAATGATGACGTTGACTTTCCTGAACATCTTCCTTATTTCTTCAATAAGAAGTAAAACCAGGATTATCACAATCCTGTGGACATGTCAGTAAAGAGTCCATATTTGGATATGAATTGATGGGGGTAGTAGGATGTAATGGCAACTACTAAATCAACTAAATGTTACAGTCCAAAGATTGTGAATTTTGCCCAAAACGTCTCTCTGTATTAATTTACTACCAGGCAAACTAAGGCCCAAAGGTGAATGGGCCAAGCAAACTCTTGCCATAAGACCGCAGTATAGCAAGAGTATATCACTGTCCATGCAGATTCCAGGTCATGGTCAAGGTTAAAGAGTTTAGTTGGGCAACTGGACATTCAGTTTTTTGGAAAACGTTTCACCTCTCATCCAAAAGATTTCTTCAGTTCTGAAGAAGCCTCTTGGATGAGAGGTGAAACGTATGTCCAGGCAACTGAATGTCCAGTTGCCCAACTAAATTCTTTAAAGTATATCACTATTTTTTCCCTGCAATGCTCATGTGTTCCCTATAGAAAGAGAGGTATAACAACATGTAGGCCTTTATGCCTGATGTTTAGATTTATCTTAGTTTACATGAACACTTCATCCATCTGCTCCACACCAGGCCCTGGGTCACATTATTTGTCCACGTCTGCTTGACTATTCATTGTAAAACATTTGTTAAATTAAAATAGCCAGTATTTAGTCAAATTACAGTTCATTTGTCAATACTCACAGCAATACTGTCCACTGTGTGTCAACCTCACCACATACCACAACAAACTATTAAACCTTCAACCATGCAGCGTGCAAATGATCAATGAAGATAATTTGGATACACTTGTGCGGTACGCACTCAATAGAACACATTCAAATGTTCCGATTATGCCATCTCCCAGCACCGCAGTCTGGCCTTTTCCACAGTGTTGTTTTAGGTTGACCTGGTAAAACAAAACGCTGGAAAAGAAAACACTGTGTGGCCAAAGAGATAAAACTCCCCAAATGCTCCAGTGCTCAATCCATAGCAGACAGCTGCACGGACGCCAAACATGCATAGCATTATGTTATCCAATTACGATAACAATGTCCTTCAAAGGCCTTTCACAAATAAATGGGAGTGGAACTACATAAAACAGCTCATCTTTATTTTCAGGAATCACTGATAAAACAGAAACAAACTTGACAGTAACTAGTCAACTCAAAGTTTCCCTTATTTAACACTTTTATTTCAAGAGCAGTGCTATATCTTTTTTTAAGTATTCTCTCAGTCAACATCAGCAAACTGCTCTTACTCATTTCCTTGTTTTCCAATGAAAGTAGTTACACATGGGCTGCAAATTCCTGAGAGGAGAATCATGTCACAGAGATGGCCACAGCAGTAGTGTTTATTACAAAGTACTAGCCTTCTTCAACTATTATTTTACTTTAGAGAACAGGATAATCTGCAAAGCAATTGAAATATGTAGTTCAAAAAGTTGAACGATATAACCCCCCAACCCTTTTGCCTTTTGGACCGGTTAAATGTCTGGTACTTTTTCACGGACTGGTCCTTAAGTTGTGTCAGATAAATATCCCTACATAAAATGAAATGTACTCTGAGATCTTTTCCTACCTATAAAATCTTCCTTCCTGAATTAACTGTGCATGGGCACGGCAAGGGTTTCTCACGTTTCACCCAGCCTATAATTTTCTGCTACCAGACGGTTATACAAGGTGAGTATCTTGTATCAACCCTGTATCAATGCAAACAGTTTATATCCATTTGCATCATTTTGAGATTATTGTTGTTGTTTTGACTGCAAAAAAAAATGTCAATCAAATATAGTTACATTATTGATGAATTCATATGGGGCCAAAGCATTATCTATCGGTACTGGACCGGTGATGGTCCCGACCCAGTGGTCTAGGACCACTGCCATTAGGTATCTTAGTGTGGCCTGCAGGTACCTAAACCACATTTGACTTAATATAGTTCACTAATGTTCTGCTGAATTCTGAACCTGATTTTATTCATTAAAGAGTATCTTCGATAAATAAAAATAGAGAAAAACATGTATTAATATGCAACTGGTTACATCCATCTTTTAGTTACAACTGGCCTTTCAAGGGGAACTGCATTGCCAATGCATTCCCAAGTTGAAAATGAGCTTCACACCTCTGCCTAAAGGTGTATGTGAGGTTAGTGAAACAAACCCAGATGTCAGTAGACTGAGGCCTGGTTTATTTTGTCAGTCCATCACATGGCCACAAATAGAGTTAAACAAAACCCCCACACATTTATATTTCTTGTCCACCACTGTCCAACTGACATGAATACACAGTTATCTTGACTGGGAGATAAATGCAGTAGCTGGAGGAAACCAACCCACCTGTACAGAACTTTCAAACTAAATGCAAAGAGAGCATCAGTTCCCAACTGGGCTTTAACTGGTGAGCATTAAAGTCAGCTGATTAACAAACATTAAAAGGTCAATAACCAAGCTGACAAACACTGTGTGCCACGGTAGTATGTTTGTGTTGTGGTATGCTTTGTTATTTTATTTTTTACAGACACACCTATGTTATCAGATTTAGGCAGTGAGCCTCAAGTGCTTCTCATAGGGATTGTTCACTTAATAAAATATGCTTATTTCCTCAGCAAGCAACCCAAACATCAAAACCAAACAATACAGGAAAGGTCTTACTGATGTTATAGTCACATTAGAGAGATTTCAGAAAAGTAGCATCGGGATGGGATGTCCTTGACAATTAATTTCACATCCTGTTTTTTTTTTTTTTTTTGCTTTGTCAATTTATTATCCTTCCTTTATGTCTCAACAACAACATGTGACTGGACTGCATTGAATTCAGCTCTGTGTTTTAATGAATTACAATATTTTTTCTTATTCTCTTTTGGGGCAGTAGTGGCCTAGTGGTATAAGTACCTGAGAGTTCCAAGTTTGAATCCGACCACTGCCAGGTTACGACTGAGGTCCACTGAGCGGGCACCATCTCCACTCACTGCTCCTGTTCAAAGCTGCCCACTTTTCACTTTGGTGATGGTTTAAATAGAGGGGACAAATTTCTTTGTGTGCACTGGTGTGGATCACTGTCACAATGACAAGTAGTTTGCTTGCCTTCCTTATGGCAAATAGTTGGTATCTTATCAAAATGGCAAAATAAAATACAATCCCTTCCTTTTTAAGATCAGAACAATTAGTTTAAATGATAAGAAATCGTGGATGCTCATGTCCATGATTGAAATAAAACTTTTAATGCCAACGTTTCAGCTGAAATTCAGCCTTCACACACATATAACACTGCTTTCTTACACACTCTCTGTGTGAACAACCCTAGACACATAAAGTTAGCCATTTCACCCATACTGTAGAAGACAGGTCTTCCGAGGTAAATCCTTTTTTCTTATAGATGACACTGTTTTTCTCACGTCTTAATCATTACTGAAGTTACAGTTTCACACTGTGGTATTTGCAACCACAAATCAATATCTGGCCACAAATGTGGGCACTTGACACAATGTGCCATTGGCTGTAGTAGTAATAACAATTGAGGGAACAGCACATGGTCATCCTGTGAAGGATTACACCGCAGAGATTAGAGCCACAGAGAAACCCTGTCAGGAGGCCCATACTGTTGTGCTGGCAACACAGTTAACAGGTTTTGTGAGGTAATCAGAAAGGCTAAGCTCACAAAGCCTGAGGTGAACTACTGCTGTTTGCACTTGTTTGTCCTTATTATACGGCAGGAGAGTGAACACAAACAAGTACAAAGGTATTTAAACACATCCATTTGAATTAACAAGTTTATACAATATAATAAGTGTATATAATTTGAATAGAACAAACAATGATCATTTCTTCCTTCAGCTGCCCTTATTCAAAACATTGTCAGAAGAATTTAGTGTGATAATTTTAAAAATGTACTGCACTGGCAGCAAAATAAGCTGCAATTTGACAATATATATCGTGGTGAAGATAGAAAAGTCCCCACAGTGTATTTCGTGCCATTTCTCTTCTATCGTTTGGATTGTGTCCAATCTTTTTTTTTTTTTAATCAAATATTACACATATGGTTTAATAGCCTACGACAATTTTATTTGTGTCGTCTTGTCCCTACGCATACTCCAAGTTTAAATAAGTGAAAGTAATGAGGAATAAAAAAGCAAGTTGGCAAAAAGTTGGAGAAGAGTAAGCACATATGTCTAACTTTTTACTGTGGTATATTGTGATATATATTGTAATTGTGATATAAAAATCCATATCTTTTGCATTATATCATATTTTTCATATCGACCAGTGCTGGTATGTAGTAAGCTTAATAACCCTGAGTGATGTTTGAATTTTAACAATACTTAAAATGACTCAGGAGACTGTAGCATAAACATGTATTGTGTTACACAATACCTCTTGAAAATCAGACATTTAGTCAATCTCAAGATAACGAGTCATTGTTGTGTTATTGTTTCAGGAACAAATAATTCATACGTGCAACATTATTGGATTCTGTTCAATTTCCTCTCTGGCTCAAAATTCATGTGAGCAACAACGATTCAACGAGGAGCAGACATAGCATCATTATTAATGAGGATTTTCAGGGTAGTGATTATTGGCTGCCAGCCTCCTATTGCAGGACACACAGCATCAGCCATTGCACCCAAACAAACACATGTGATTAAAGTCCTTCCGGATGCACTGGAGATGTGCCAATGCACTTAAACGTCCTTCCTGCAGCTGATGCAGCTCGGGGCTAATGTTAGCTCCTCTTCACCACTGACTGTACGCGCCAGCTGCTCAGCTTCAACAAGATAGGGTTAGGGTTTCCTAGAGCAAGCTCCCTGTCGCCAGCAACAAAACCATCAAGCCATGCCAACTGGGTGCGGGTAATAAATCAAAACAGCATGTATGTTTTACCTGTCACTGCAAACCTCAAGTCAGACAACTGCAACAGTCAACTGTTCCTTCAACTGGTGTGCAAGAATATCATTAGGGAATGGAATTTATTACAAATACAACAGCAGTGTTCATAATAAATGTATTGGGCATTTTTTGCCAGACGAAAATGATCCCCAACCATCCAAGGGATGAAGACAAGATCATGTTCGTCACCGCGTGATCAAGGGATGGCAAACACCAGTTTTGGTGCCATGGGATTATTATTGCACTTTAAAAATCAGTGCATAACTATTCAATGTACAAAAACAAAACAAAAATTTCATGGCATCCAAAAAGGGTTTAAATGTAAGCAACTGGACTTCTTCTTGGAGTTAAAAGACGTTTCATTCCTCAACTGAGGAACTCTTCACACCTTTGTCCGGTGGCGAATGGAATGGTCAAGAGGAGTAGAACTACTAGAGTTCCCTCTGACATCAGCCAGAAACTGATGAAGTTCCTCAGTTGAGAAACATCTTTCAACTCCAAGAAGATGTCCAGTTGCTGACAACTAAACCCTTTTTGGAGATCATGACCTGGATGAATGAGAATCACCACAGACGACGATGAAGTGAAGTTTTTTTATAAAGAAAATAAAAGCATTGAACCTTGGGCATCTCCACGTATCTTGTCTAGTACAAATTAAGTTTCTTCACTAGAGTCATATTTTCAACAAGTGATTTTTATCCATCTGCATAAAAAAACCAACACACTATCCACAATCCTGCTACTGTCCCAACAACAATAGCTTTGGGTTTGGATGCCATGTTTTGTAGACGTCGCATCACGGCTAGGTAGTTTAATGGGCATTGAGGGGGCAGCTGTCCGCTGTGCTGACAGCTCCTTATCCATCTGCCCTGTGAGGCAAACGCAGGCTGTGTGACGTTTTGGCCGCAAGTTCACTCATGAAGTCTATTTCAGCCTTCGTAGGCAAAACAGCTGCCCTGTGGTCCACACGGCACTGTTTTTAGACATACCAAAAGGTTCAGTTAAAACAGAACTCTCTCTCTTACATCTGTTGCCCATGATGTTAAGGAATGCATTTCTCCACAACACTTGAATGTGGTTTGCAAAGATATGAAGAACAAAAACAGTGAGGCTGCTTTGTCATCCGTCGACTGATTGATCACACTCAGTGATGTAAACATTCATAGGTTATGTTACATGTTGAGTTATAAAAGGGGAACTGTATCTTCAGGATAAGTTATGGAATCTTAGAAAAATACATTCCACTGATTGGATCAGCTTCAAGTGTGGGCATCAGCAGACAGATCGAGGAGGTCAGGCCAAATGACAGGACAAGTGCCATGAGCAACTGTGTGACAGGAGCTGAGCCAGGCCTCTCTTGCCAGCAAAACACAAGGAGGGCATTGAGGCAGCCACTGGTCTCCTCATACCAGTATAGAAAAAATAAATCTCACATACGCAGCTGCATGTCTTTGTAAAAGTAAGAAAATATTTAAAGCCTTGTAATTTATTACCTAAGGGATGAACAGCTCTCGTCTACATCACCTGTGTAGGGTTTGGAGGAGATTTCTGGTTAATAATAAGGCTACATTCACTCAATTCCGATTTTTTGTTGCGATATGGTGTTCATGCCTTCTTGTTGTTCATGGTCCAAGTGAATGGTCTTCATTCACAAGTGGCTGAAGAAGCTGTAACTCCCAAGCATCCAATGTGTTTTGGAAATAAATGAGTATGCTTCATAGGACAGCATGTGTATTCATTTGGTAGCTGAGGTTCAATCAATGCCACTCAGTTTCTCATTGGCCGGACAGCATCTATACTCCCTGTGGCTGGGGTAAAAGCCCACCCAAAGCTAGATTTCCTGTTACCAACTCGTGTCTGGACAGCAAGTGAAAAATTCACAATCTTGTTCTTCCTACTGATGATGTCAGCTTCAATAATTTAATTTTAAATACTATTCATTTTAAATATTTTTAAAAAAATATAATATTTTTTCCAGACTAAAAAGCTTACCGGAATATTTGCTGCACCCTAATATACAATAATATACAAAACACTTTTGTGTATTATACATAGATAAGCCGCACCTGACAAAAAGCCACACGTGACTATGTGGTAACCAGATATTTACACTGAATTTTGAACTTTTTATTAAATAAATGCCTTTTTCCAAACAGTAACTTATTAAAAGTCATATCATATTCCTCCTGTAAACAAAACCACTGAAGTCATCTTCTTCAGTGTTGGAGTGGTCCTTGCCCTGATGGACAAGCCTTTCCGGCTCAAATCTGAGACACCACGATGGTTCACCATTAAAATCTTCCCATCTTCTTTTTGGTGGCAATTTGGCTCAACCACGTTTTCAGGTTCATGCCGTCTGCTTTCATTCCCTCTATAAGTTTTTGTCTTTTTTTTTTGCATTGAGTTAGTTCTTCAAGCTGTCGTCTCCAACAGCCCACCATTGATTCATTGATGCCAAACTTATGTGCAGCAGCTATATAAATAACTGATCTGAAGAATTTATTGCACTTGAATTTGCTTTACCAGTAACTTGGTCCACTGTGACCTGATCGGTCATTTAATTAGTCCACTGTGACCAAGCAAAAAAAACCTTAATGGCGGTATGGCGGCTCGCAGTAAAAACCCATACCTTAACCACGCCATTGTAAAAGCTGCAGGGTTCCGACCACAAGAAAAAAGTAGCAGCTTATAGTCCAGAAAATGCCGAACACTTACTTCTAATATGCAATATAATGAAAATAATCAGTCTGCAACAATGTGTTTTTAACAGCATACATGAAGTACCATGTCGATAGAGTAAACAGGGGCCTAGTACCCATATAAGTAACTGAGACAGTTGAAGGCAGGCAGGGTTATATTAGTCTAACCTGAACAACAGACTGTGTAAGTAGCTTATGGCTCCCAATAAAAATAGCAGACAGGCCACTCAAACAAAGGACATAAACAAGGGTCCAACAGGTCTGCCCCTCATATGCAAACAGAAATCTTTGCAATATTCCTGTATCTTTGATTGTGCCTGACAGCTCATTCGTGAAAAAAAAAAAAAAAAAAAAAAAACATATCTAGGCCAAATGAACCGATATGACGACTGAAATGAATCATATATCTAAAAATCTTATCTCGTTTGCTCTAATTACAGGTTTCACACACAGTGGTTTACATTCCTTTCAGTGCCTCGACGTGAGCAAACAATATTAGCTCATGTGTCCTCTTCAGACCTGCAGTGAACAATAGCGACTGTGTTCAGTCTGTCATATGTCTGGATTTCAACTAGTGAAAACAATGATGAAATCCACTGATGTCAGTTCCATTCATGAAAAGCGGGTGCTAACCTGTGGGTGAGACCTGCTGCAGCCTATATCAGGCAGCATGTGAATGCTGCTGGCTGTAAAGCTGTGCTGCATGCCAGCCACCAGGGTGCTGTATTTTTAGCCAGGACAACAGCAAGAATTTATCCTTCCACATTTGGCACAATGAGGCAGGATATGAAGGTGCCACACAAGTCAGACATCCAGTCTTGGTCACACAAATAGCAGCACTGTTTTTGTGTGAATACCAGCTACAAGTAACTGGAGTGTCACAGAAACACTAGCGCACAAAGAAACACATTTATCACTGGTTGCCGTTTATTGTGTGGTGCCTGACCCTATTCACGACCTGGTCATGAAAAAGCATAAGAAAAAATGTTTCCTGCAGGGATTAAGTATCCTTTTACACAAGAGTCCCATATTGGTTTCCAACTCGAGCATTTCACAGAGACTTTTGACTTAGGGGCAAATAACTGACCACAAACTATGACTTAACTGATTTCCCAGGAGACAGGAGTGAGAATTCCCATGCCCCCAGTCTCCTCTCTTATCTTTGCTGTTAATCCAGTATCTACTTTCCTCAAGATGAGACTACGGATTTACCCGATTCACTAAAAAAGAAGAAACAATAATTAAGGTTTGCGTGACTTAGTAAAGCTCAAGTTAAATTACGTTGGAAGATAAGAACCCTGGTTCTGCACAAAGTTCTGACAGCACTGGTCAGCATGCTTGGGTTAAAACCTCAAAACTACTCTTTATGTTGAATTATCCTATTCCACAAAAATTTACCATTTCCCGAAAGATACTCCCAAGTGACTAATAAAGTTCTCTCCATCTAAAGTTATTCACTTCTAACCGTTACTACCAATCTGCTTAACTGTATCACTAGGTTTATCCAGCACCAACGTTTATCCCTGCACTAAAAATGTAAAGGTATTTGACATACACTAATGTAATTAGATCCAGGCTGTAACCACCTAATAATATCTCTCTAGGGCTTCTGTGAACGTAGTAGAGTTAAATTTTAGTACCCCTCCAGGAGCTCAAGTTTTATAATATGATGAAATTATGAACCTTGGTGCTAAGACATGCCACGGTTACATAGACGACAACAACAAAGACTTAAAAAGACTAATTTGCACAAAAAGTTTAAATCCAAAGGTTCAAATAATACAGTGGGTCGATTTAACTGAGCCCATCATCCCTGTGTAACATCCAGCCAACTGAAACTATGCTGTAAAAGAAATCTAAGAAAGCTTCTTTGTATTGGAAACATCATTCAGGTCTGTGAGGACTGAACTGAAACACAGGCCAGTACTCCACCCCAGGCAAGAGCAAACAGTGAGCGTGTGACTGCAGGTTCACTCACTCGCTCATGCATCCGGATTAAGTGTTATACTAAGGCAAAAGTGTCACATGATGATACAGGGGACAAGTGGAAAAAGCAGCAAAAATGTCATTCTGCTCACACTTCAAAGACCTATTGAACTGAGAAGGTCTGACTAGCGGCACAGATTTTTGCAGACTGTAGCACAAATTTCTATCATGGTGTTTTCAAGACTGTTACTCTGTAAAATACTAATTCAGCACACCAAACTTCACGAATAAATCAGTTATTTCACATCAGCACATACACGAATTGAGTGAGGGTGGGACATACGAAAGTCATTAATTTCCCTTAATGACGCAACCTTGGACAAAAATACAATTTTATGAACAATTACACAAGACGGAATGCAGTGGAAATTTGAAACTTACACATAAAAAAGCCACTTGTAAAAGTAAAAAAACTGATGTAAAAAGCCACACAAAATTAAATTTATATTATAAATATTATAAATACTGTTTTATATATATATATATACACATATATATACACACATTTATATATATATACAGTATATATATATATATCATCAAAGGTCTGCATCAGCTTTCAGTGTTCAATACAAAAGAATAAATGTAATTAAAAACCTGTTGCCCATAAATCCTGTGTAATAAATTCAACTTTTACGTCAAGGTGGGGGCCGCAAAATATCGTTCCACAGGCGGCAAATGGCCCACGGTCCACGGGTTTGAGACCCCTAATATACAGCAGGGGTGTCAAACTCATTTTTACCACGGGGCCACATTGACAACAGCTTCCTTGAGGGGCCGGTTGTAAATGGAATACTGTTCAGATGTCACTACTCCATGACATACTAATACCGTATACATTACTGCAGTTGATAATTACTTAATTACCCTTATAAGTAACTATTATTGTTTATTGCTGTGTAACAAAACAATTTTAATGCATCAGGTTAGGAAACTCTGCTCTATAGACAATTTAAAAAAATCTTGTCAAGCTCCTGCAGGACAATTTTGCGGACCGGAATTGGCTCCCGGGCCTTGAGTTTGACACGTGTGATTTGCAGCGATCATTTGTGAATGTAATGAAAATAAGTTTCACCTTCATGGCAGCTCAGATTTTGGTGGCTCACTGTTAAGTGAGCGGCAGTAGGACATCTTTATCTGCCCATTAGCGCAACTTCAACACCACGGACAAATAGCTGGAGGGTTTGTTTTGTATCAGCTGACAGGATTGTTTAAAATCCCATCACTGTAAGGCAGGGCGGTGTTAGTGAGTCCCCGCAAGCGTAGTCAGTCGGTTTCATCGAAACTCAAGGGAACATGGCCCGGGTTACAAGGAGCCGTGTGTCGCAGCTAATATTGCGGCCTTTTAATAACCAAGAACAGCAGTGTCACCCGAAAGGCTTTCACAACATCGGTGCATCAAATCGGAGAAACCCCCTACACGGGCAACCAATATTAAAACGGCACCGAGTCCGCAGACACAGAGACACCCGGGGCGACCACCACTTTCAACAGCTCCCCACGGACCGAACATAAACCACTCTCCCTTTGCACTGTTGTGCATTTTCATCGCCTTCTCACTCATGACACACGCCGATCACCACCTCGTCCGTACACAATGCGCTCCTTCTAGCGACAGTCACCTCAGATTGCAGCGCTTTTCCATAACTAACACCGAGAACGCCCAAGTCCGTTATCGGACATGTTAACAACCAAGCCGCCGATCACGACACCGTTTATTACACCAACACATATCTGAGATACGTCGTCGTGAACCCGAAGCATCACTTAAACTTACAAGACAGTGACAGTGAGAGTATATATTGATGATACCGCCAACCAATGCTGACTCCTCTCTGGACTACAAACCACTAAACTGAGTCTGTAGATCAGGATTTTAAATAAATTCCACAAAAAACACACCCTGGTTTTCACGACCCCCTCCGTACTACAGGTCCTACCTTTAGGTGTGAATTAAAATTATCAATAACAAGTCAAAATAAAGTGCGTCCGATAATGGGTGTAATAATGTTTATAGATACACAAGCTATAGCTACATAGCAGGGAGCAGCTAGCCTTAGCTTCACAGCTAGCTCTCTGCGACACGACACAAGCAGCAACGATTTTATACACTTGGTGGTTTCTCTAGCAGAAACCCACGGTAGACGGTGTTGCAACAACCAGGAAGAAAACAAAAACCGTAAGTAAAAAACAATAAAAATGTTAGTAATAGATAACTTAATCACCGCATCGCTCACCAGCTTCAGGCATCCACCCTCTTGACAGCGAATCCCCTGTCTGTGTGGCCGCCGTCAAAGGTTCGGTAATAAGTTAGTACTTCCGGTAAAGCTTTCACACTAAAACGCGGTGTGACTAATACCGGATATTGTTTTTGTCACATAAATTTAGACGAAATGTTCCGATGGTATATGAATACTGTAAATTTGATTGGAGTTATACAGATTTATAAATATATATGCTGTGGGATTTTTCCAGATTTAACAAAGAATCAGATTGTTTTCCACCATTTATTTCCACCAATAATTTGAATTATCAAAATGACCCACATACCTCATTATCTCAAAACATCAGTTTTTTTTCACATTTTTTCAATATGCAACATTACAGTAGCTGAAACTAGCAATATATCCATCTATCAATCTATCTAATCTATCTGGTAAGTATGGTAGCAACTCGAATAAAAGTCTTGAGTTTTTTGCCCTCTGCTGTTCAATTGAGGGTAGTACAACCTAAATTTGCTTTAAAAACTGTTTTGGAAAGTTGACGCTTACAGAATAGTTTAACTGTAATTGACAGTTACACAATTGACAATTGTAACTGTAAAGACATTGAAATATCCCCGTTCTTGGCCATTGTCATTAACACAAACAAGGTCAAGAGAGAAAACCTGCTACAATCAATGCCCACGGAAACATCAGTACAATCTAAAATACGGGACCCTGGTTTAGAATGACCAGAAGTGGACATTCTTGGATGTTTCCATTTGACTGATGGATGGACGTGAAGTAGTTAACATAGAACCTTCAGTCAGAAGAAAAAAGTGGAAAACCCTGGAGTTGCCCTTTAAGTAACCCTGGAAGGATTACTGTTTATGTTCTATGCTGCCCCTAGAGGACAGTTTAGACATTCAGATGGCACTGGTCCTAAATATTGTGTGTCTCTGGTAGGAGGGGCCTCTGGTTGCCACTAAAAAACTGTGTCATTAGACCCAGCACACTTGCACTCAGCTTGGTAAGTGGAGCACAGCGGAGCACAGCAAGCCCTCTCCTGGACAACATGGGACTCACACAGGACCCCAACTTCCAAAAGCTCCAGCAATGGTACACAGCCCATGCCCTGAACCTAAACATGAGGCACATGTTTGAAGCTGACAAGGAGAGATTCAACAAGCTCAGGTATTAACTTGATAAAATACATTTAACTTGAAAAATATGTAGTGTGCACAGGACAAGTGTATGTTTTTGTCTTGTTCAATCTAGTTTTACATTGTTCTATCTGGGATATGGATGTCTGATGAAATCAGCTGACCAAGGTTATTCGCCTGATATTAGCATATTATATCAATTCTACAAGAAACTTTGCAGGTGTTTCCTTTGATAATAAACCACATAATTCAGTGCTTGGCCAGATTAGTTTTGCCAAAAACAAAATTTTGGGGCTAAACTGATGTATATTGAAGTTGAAGTCACTAGATGTCAGCATTGCAGCTCATTTAATTAATCTCATACTTTTACTTTGCATTGTACAGATAAATTGATAAATATTACCAGGCCTATAATACTCTTGGTTGATTCAGAATCAGTAAATAACATCATCTCAAGTGTCTTGAAGTATCATGAAAAGCGCTATATGAAACTGTTGCATTGTAATTATTATTATTATTATTATTATTATTATCGAATGTTAGCAAAAAGTTAATATCAGACATCTAACATACATGCTTCATACCAGACTACAATGCAATGTTCGAGCTTGTTCTCATTTTTAGTCATACAATCCTGTTTTTTGCTCCATCATCAGCCTCTGTTTGAAAACAGAGGATGGGGACATTCTCCTGGACTACTCAAAGAACCTGGTCACAGAGGAAGTCATGAAGATGCTTGTTGATCTGGTAAAAAAAATCTTTATTCTGTTGAACATCAAATTTTTCCCATAAGACATCAGTTTGGTAGATTAAAAAAGTTATATTTTCTAAAAATGCTTTAAAATGTATGTTCTTTTTTTGTGTGTTTATGTTCTTGTGTACTGATCTAAAGACGGACTGACATTTGTCATTTCCTTTAGGCCAAGTCCAGAGGGATCGAAGCTGCCAGAGAGAGGATGTTTAAAGGAGAGAAGATCAACTTCACTGAGGTGTTTAATGTTAATAACAGGTTCTCCCAGTAACAATGATAATGAGTCTAAAAATTAAACCTGAGAAAAAACCTAATTTGTCAATGTATATTACAACAACTTTTGTTTTAACAAAATAAAAGACCAGATTAAATCATTGGATTAAGATTGTTTTCCTGTATATATCGTTGTGTACACACGAAGGGCCGTGCTGTGCTCCACGTTGCTCTCAGGAACCGCTCCAACACGCCCATCATGTGTGACGGCAAGGATGTGATGCCAGACGTCAACAAGGTTCTGGAGAAGATGAAGGGGTTCTGCCATGTAAGTCTCTGCGTGGGTTTCAGTGAGTTTTGACTTCTTCAACCAGTTTGCAGCTGAGGTCATGTCTTCTCTTTCTGCAGAAAGTTCGCAGCGGTGAGTGGAAAGGCTACACCGGAAAATCCATCACTGATGTTGTCAATGTTGGCATTGGAGGATCTGACCTTGTGAGTGAAAAAAATCCAACTCCATTCGTTCTTCTAGTTGTCGAAAACACTGACTTTCTGAAAAGTTCAGCTCTGCATCAGTTTGTAATGAGTATCTCTGACTCAAGGGCCCCCTGATGGTGACTGAAGCTCTGAAGCCTTACTCAAAAGGTGGGCCGCGTGTGTGGTTCGTGTCCAATATTGACGGAACGCACATCGCCAAGACACTGGCAGAGCTCAACGCCGAGACGACACTTTTCATCATCGCATCTAAGGTAGGGAATCTGACACGACGATAAACACAGCACATTTTACATTTCGCGAAAAACTTTGTATTTTGTTTGTACAGACGTTCACCACTCAAGAGACCATTACTAATGCTGAGTCGGCCAAAGCCTGGTTCCTTGAACACGCCAAGGACGTGAGTTGAATGTCATCCTGCAGACATTAAATAGTAACAGCACGCTGTAGTTTTATTGTTTTATATTAAAAAAACCTTTATTTTTTAACAGAAATCTGCAGTTGCCAAACACTTTGTTGCCCTTTCTACAAATGGAGTGAGTCAAACATAACCCCAGACCTAAGACATTCCCTCTACGTCTTTAATCAGGATCCTAACTCTCTGTCTCTCTGTTGGGTCTTTCTACCTCAGCCTAAAGTGAAAGATTTCGGCATCGACACTGAGAACATGTTTGAGTTCTGGGATGTGAGTCCTCTGTCCGTCTTCACCGTCCACTAACATCTGACATACACCATGATAAGGCCAAAGGCAACCGCTATAAATAAGTCCGACTTTGACCTGTGAAGTAGGTGGGACAGTGGCTCTGGTCGGCAGCAGCTGCTGGGAAACTGAAGCCCCCTCTCTGCAGACACAGTTATTATTGGTAGCGACCTTTTCTCTATAGAGGTAACTGTAAAGGCTGCAGGGCGTCAAAGTTCAATGGGCTGCATTTGGTTACAAGGGAGGAAGATGTGACGTGGCCTTCGTCACCTGCAGACGGTCAACGGTGTCTGCATTGTTTATTTATCTCGTTCAGAAAATATTTATATTGTGTATATCATGTATTTTTTAATATATATTGCAAGGCATAAGATAGTATTATTCATTATGTATTTTGAAAGAGATTTTTTTTTTTTTCAGTGGGTCGGCGGTCGTTTCTCTTTGTGGTCTGCAATCGGAATGTCCATCGCCCTTCACATCGGTTTGTACAACAACACAAAGAACATGATGCAATTCTTGAATTTGCACAAAACAAAACCTCATATAATCCTAATGGTACAGAAAAACACAGAAAAAATATGTTGCTTAGTGCTTCCATTGTTGCCCATGGTTGTCTACAGCAGTGATGCCCAACCACTGGGCCAGGGACCGGTACCAGTCCGTGGGTGAATTGGTGCCTTGGTCGCAGAGAAATAATGTTTCCTTTTGGCCCCATCTGTCTATTACTTCCACTTGATCCATACCCATATCAACAAAAGAACTGACCAATAGAATGGCCAGGATTCCATCATCAATAAAGCAACTATATTTGATCAGGAAATATTTTAAGACAACAACAATAAACTCAAAATGACGCAGAGTCATTGATACAATTTTCTAACTTTTTATACCGGTCTGGTAGCAGAAAATTATAAGCTGTGTGCACTTAAGAAATCCTTGTTGTGTCCATGCACAGTTAATTAGGGTAGGAAGATTTTATAGGTAGGAAAATATTTCAGAACACCCGAAATTTAATTTTATTAAGGGGTATTTATCTGCAACAACTTAACGACCGGTCCGTGAAAATAGTACGAGACATATAACCGGTTTGTGGCGTAAAAAAAGGTTGGGGAACACTGGTCTACAGTATTGGTATTTAAGCAGGTTAGAAATAAGTATATTAACACTAGAAAATGTTTCATTATCATTTTTGTTGACTTTTTTTTCTTTGTTCTCTGTCAACTTTTTTGTCCCATGTCCTCATCAGGCTTTGACAACTTTGAGAAGCTTCTCTCAGGAGCTCACTGGATGGTGGGTAACACTCGGTAAATCATATCAATCAATCCCAGCATCCTCTGCCAGAAAAATACTAACTTCTACCTCGTCCTACAGGATAACCACTTCCGCACCGCTCCTCTGGACAAGAACGCCCCAGTTCTGCTGGCCCTGCTGGGCATCTGGTACATCGACTTCTTCCACGCTGAGACACACGCCATGTTGCCCTATGACCAGTACATGCATCGCTTCACTGCATACTTCCAACAGGTGTGATAAAAAATGTTCATCTCTGAGAACCATTTTTTAAATTTTATGTTAAACCAAGCTAGTTAAGCAGAAGTGTTTCGTAAAACTTTATCGATCTGTCGACTTTTTGCCCAGGGCGACATGGAGTCCAATGGAAAGTACATCACCAATCAGGGCTCTCGTGTTAACTATCACACTGGGCCAATCGTGTGGGGAGAGCCAGGAACCAATGGTCAGCATGCATTCTACCAGCTGATCCACCAGGGTAAGAATGGAGACAATGGTAGAGGTGACAACACACACCCACACTCCACTCTGACATTACAGTAACTGTGGTTAACATTTCAGGAACACGCATGGTACCATGTGACTTCCTGATCCCAGCCCAGTCTCAACATCCAATCAGAGACAACCTCCACCACAAGGTAATGTTGCTGTCATCCATCCAACCATCCATCCAACATCCCTCCAACCATCTTTCTCAGCTTCGTCCTGGTCCGCTGTTACCAGGATGTGGGGCAGCAGTCTCCACGACTGCCACCCAAATCACACTGCTCCATACAATGAGTTTTCCTGTGGGTGTTGAGCCCACTGGAAGTTGGGATGATGATAATAAGACTTGCAGCGTGGCTAGGGTCTCGTTGGGCTGCAGTGCACGCAGCAAAAAAAGAAAAATGGTTTGGCTGGGACCCCCTAGTGGCCAGAGCCACAAGCACCACCAGCTTGAGTTTTCCTGGGGGTGTTGAGCCCACTGGAAGTTGGGATGATGATAATAAGACTTGCAGCGTGGCTAGGGTCTCGTTGGGCTCCAGTGCACACAGCAAAAAATGAAAAATTGTTTGGCTGGGGCCCCCTAGTGGCCAGGGCCAGAAGCACCTGCCTGGTGCCTCCTTAACCACCAGGTCACCATTGCTTGTTAGTTTTTTTTATTATTTCTCTTGATATTGGGCAGCAGTGGTTGGAGAAGAGTCACAGTATGGTGCTGTGTGATTTGGGTGGCAGGTGTGGAGACTGCTAGCCCCTGCATCCTGTTAATCAATGAGATGATGCTAAATTAAACAAATCATTTGTATCACTATTTGTATTAGTGTTGTCTGTTGTATTGAAGACATATCAAACTTGACGTCTGTCACACTGTGTGCTTTCACCCACAGATTCTGCTCTCCAACTTCCTGGCCCAGACAGAAGCTCTGATGAGGGGAAAGACCACAGAGGAGGTCAGGAAGGAACTGGAGGCCGGTGGGATGAGCGGTGAAGCTCTGGAAAAAATTGTGCCTCACAAGGTGAGTGAATAAAGATCATTAACATTGTCAGTTCACTCTAGACTTACATGTGTCAAAATCAAGGCCCGCAGGCCAAATGTGGTCCACCAAGTGTTTTCGTGTTGACGTGGAACGTAAAAATAGATAGATTAAATATTTTTGTTACAGAGCAATGCAACTTCAATAAATAGTAATAAATGCACTCTGTAGGACAAATGCAAATGCTGCCCCCTAGTGTCCAGAACTAAACTATTTTCAGGGAAATCCAATAGTTGCTTTGGATAAATGTTTACTCTTGAGGTGTCAACCTCCTTTGTATTGGGGGACCACATGGTGGTTAATCTGCAGTCTCCACAGATGCCACCCAAATCACACTGCACCATACTGTGACCCTTCATGTGGGTGGTGAGCCCACCAGAAGTTGTGGGCGGGGACGTTGCTATGCTCAGAGCACCACAGTAGCAACATAGAACCTGAAGCCTTGTGGACCCAAGTCCCCTTCCATCCCCACTAGGCCACCACTGCCGCTGTTAATTGTCGTACATTGTTATTATCTATTTGTTCATTTTTCCAGTAACACATTTTGTTCATTACTGTGTAATGAAACAACTCCAATTTATCAGGTTAAGAAACTCTACATTATAAAAATGCCTTAAAAACTTGTCAATGGACATACAAAATGACTTAGTGGGCCACATTTGGTCCCCGAGCCTTAAGTTTGACAAATACAGTGTATTCTGTATAATGATTTGGTTTTTTTTTCTTGTTTAACAAAGGTTTTCCAGGGTAACAGACCAACCAACTCTATCATCTTCAAAAAGTTGACTCCATACACACTTGGCGCACTGATCGGTAAGAGAACTAACCACATTGCAGGTATTATTAGAACAATACTAACCAGGTTAACAAGAATAACAGAAATGTTACAAAATAAACCTGACATATATTTAATGGTTCACTGAAACATCTGCTGTTCTGTCCCCTCTCAGCCATGTACGAGCATAAAATCTTTGTTCAAGGGTTAATGTGGGAGATCAACAGTTTTGACCAGTGGGGGTGAGTCGACCAGTGTTACAGAAGTTGGAATATTTGTATTGTATTGTGTATTTGTTTTGTACTTCATAAATAGACTCCTTAAATGTCTCTTGCTCACTTCATTTTCCCGTCATTGTCCTTTCTCAGGGTGGAACTGGGGAAACAGCTCGCAAAGAAGATAGAGCCTGAGCTGAAGGACGCCACAGAGGTCCAATCACATGACTCCTCCACCAATGGGCTCATCAACTTCCTGAAGAAGAACTTCTCCTGAGCTGAGTCACGACAGTGAGGTCCACTTCCCCCCATAACCTCAGCGCTTACTACTGCCATCTACTGACACTATTTCCATTTTTTTCCCCCTATTTTTGTTATAGTAGATTACCACGAACAAAAGGCTTTTATATGTCTGTCCCTCTAGAAACAAATGTCCACAAAAAGTATATTTCTGGAATAAATGTCTTGGAATGATTCTGTTCTATACACAGCACCATTATTGTGGAATATGATGTCCATGGATGAGGCAGATCAGGACACGCTTCTTTTTTATGACTTTTCAATGGAAAAGTCAATGGATCTCATATTGGACATCCCTCTGTCCAATATGGAGAATATTGTCCAAATGTTTAGACAATGTTGTGGCCAAACACTGGCTATAGTATTAGTCAATGGGTCATTCAATGCATTTCACAGTAACTGGGGCAGTGGCTAAGGAACCGGACTTAGGTCCAGAGGGTTCCAGGTTTGAATCCACCTGCTCCTGGGCATTTATTCATTCATCTTCATCCTCTTAGACATTACCAGGTCACGGGTGCAGCAGTCTCCACCACTGCCACCCAAATCCCACACTTCATGCTGATGGTGAACCCACTAAAATGCACAGCAACATTGAACAACCCCATATTCCGAAACTCACTATCCTATTCGAAAACCTGCCACAAGTTGCCATAAGACTCCACCAGATGGCACTCTTGTGTTATTGCGTTGGACAGAACACTATCATCAACATTAATTCTAGGGAACAAAGGGTCGAAGGTGAGTCCATCTGCAGTGTTTCTCTCAACAAAACCTCCAGACTGCGCTTCACTTCACTGGAGAAAAACAAACATTTATATTTAATATACTTCAAACTCTGAGCAGAATGTTGAATTTTTTTATTTATTTTATAATCAGTTTTTATATTTTTGGTGTCAGAGAGAGTCAGTGACAGTAGAGTAGACAGCAACATGAAAGACTTTTCAAATAAAACACATTTAAATGTGTTTTTTTTTTTTTTTTTTTAAAAGCAAAATTATTTATATTATACACAAAACATATCTGCACATCCTTTGTTTATTCGACTGCTGCACACTCAATAATGGGACCCGTCTGGTCATTGTGTGGTGCTTGGTTAACAACGACAGCTTGGTACATTTTCCGAGTGTGGAAATACAAAGAAAGAAGTTGAAAAAGGAAATCAAATCCCAGACCCCAGACACTACTGGTTCTTCAATGCTGTTGCCAGGCAACAACTTTATTTTAAATCTAACTTGTTCTTTTCATCTGCTGCTCAGAGATGAGCTACAGAAGACAGAGTGAGATTGAGGGGCAGCTTCTCCAACCAGGATAACATGGTTTTAATTCAACATGGCTGTGACACACATTCATATGTAATAAGTCTCACCACCACCGTACACTTCCAGTGTCCTCGCTGTGAACAGACTTGTTGGTTAATTCTATTTAATGACTTGTTAGTTTCAACTTGAGCCAAATCATATGAACTCCCTCTGTGTAGCTGAGCTCTAGAAACCAGTGTTCGACTAGAAAACCGTCTTCGTTTTCACTGCAGAACAGAAAGAAATTGTAGCATGAAAGCCTGAAAAAAGCCCCGTGTGCGTTCCTGAGATGTTTGTTGAACAATGGCATTTCATTCCCTCGCATTCCACTTCATGCTTTATTGGACGGGCCTGTCAGTCACATTTTTTTTTTCCAGCCTGCAGCCCGTTGAAGAAGTGCCCCTCGGGCTCAGCCCGGGTCTCGTTGTGCCCTACTTCAAGTTTGTGGCAACAATGTCGTCTGCGTCACTTTGTGAATGTGCAGTGTCAGGTTCACGACGGCGCCGGGTGCGGGGTTAGAACACGACGTTCCACTGAAGACTTGCAGAACATTATGTTGTTGTGAGACGTCCCTTCTCTTCCTTCACACATTACTATGCATCACGAAGCACAGGCCCTGCTGGCAGGTTTTGGGTTCTGCGTCCTGTGGATGAGCTGAACAAGATGGAATAAAACAGCATCCTGTGAATCTGAAGCCAGGTTTTATTCTGGTTTTGAACTTTGCTGGAACGCTTTCACGGACGGCAGTTTTCCAGGGACTGAAAATATACAGTCCAGGAGGTACAGTGGGACACAGATACAAACTCCCTGATGTATGAGTTCTCCAAGTTTTGAATAAACAACTTTTGCAAGATTTTTGTCATGATACAAAGAAAAATCTAGTCACGACTGCTCGACTTAGCTCCATTTTTCCACCTGGTCGAGCTGCCTCTGCCTTTTTTAAAACTTTTTTCAGTAACATAGTACATAAATGTATATATGTATATATATATATACACACATACACACACATATATGTAAATATAAATATATAGGTTCTTTATCATAATTATTTTACATTATAAATATATTTGTTTATTCAAATTTCTTTATTTTTGGACGGGATTTATTGATTTTTTTTAATATTTAATGGGAAAATGAAGTGAATTGACTAATGAGGGCTGCAGTTAAATGGAACACCAATCTAAAGACGCTACTGTACTGGATTTTTTCTTTTTTTTTTAATGTGTGTTTAAAAATATTTTTTACTACCCTGTAATAAAATTCTTTCAGTCATTTTTATGGGAAAAATATTTGGCTCTGTTCAGGTGCGGTGTGTGAGGATAGGCAAGGCAGGCTGTTGCCTGAGGCCCAAGCCACTAGGGGGCCACAGCGAAAAAAACTTTTTTTTTACTACATGCACTGATAGGGTGGGGGCCCCAGCCTTATCTTGCTTGGAGTCTCAAAAGTCCTTAGTTCTGCCTGTGGCTTGGTCCATTTGAATTTTCTGTTTTCATCGTTATCCCTTTCTCAAGTAATAAAATGATCCACTAGGGGGCAGCATGCATCTCAGTTATGGTCCGGACGCGCTTAAAAACACAGAAGAAAACGTTTTTAAAGCTGGTGAACAGAATCAGTGATTGCTGAACCTTCAATTAGGTTACAACAGTAAACAACATTATAAGAACTGGGTCAGAACCAGAACCAAAGACTGGGATCCACTCCCTGAGTGATCAACGTGATTCAGCAAAAAAAAAAAAAAAAAAAAAAAATCACAGCCAGTGAAGCTCGGCTTCTTTTTCCCACGACTGCAGTAGTTATATAAAGATTTACTCAAGTATGTGGGTAGAGTTTGTTCCCTCGCAGCAAAGGGAGCCAGTAGTTCTCCCATGAGGCCACAGGGGGCACTGGCTGACCCCGCACTCTGGCCTGAGGCTACGGGTTCATGTGTTTCAGTCAGATCCCAGTTGTTTGCGTTGATTCTTTAACACCTTGTGGAAATGATTGGTAAAAAAAAACAAAACACAAATCCATCCTGGCCAATTAAATACAGCAACGTTTGTTCCTCATTGTTTTCCCATGGTGTTGGACATGAGACCATCTGGTTGTATTTGGATCATTTTGTCCGACAGTCTCTGATCCCTGAAGAATTCCCAGAACCTTTTTCTTTTGAGTCTTTAGTTGTTGCCAAGGCAGTGTTTGTCCTCTTTACTAAGTCATTTCATTTTCTGCGACTATTTTTCTTAAATACTTATACTTTTTTACCGTCTCTCACGTACAGCAACACTTCACCGGAGATAAATACTTTTATAGATAAAAGTCAACTCTCGTCGTGGATTTGATGGATTCTGATGGTTCTTTGTTAAGGACAGTGTCTGTTTGTCTGTCGGTGCATATTTCTGAAAAATAATGTTGTTGTCGGGACACCATGCCATTCAGGATTGGTTCCAAACTCCTGGCCCAGGGGCCACTTATGGCCTGGAAACTTCTCCAATTTATTCTTTTTCAGTGGTTGCTACAGGAAATCATTGTCTCCATTTCCCCCATCCTCTGTATCCCCTATCTACTCTGACTCCAACTACCTCCATGTCCTCCCTCACTGCATCCATCAATCTCCTCTTTGCTTCCTACCAGTGTATCCACTGTACCTCCTCTGAACATGTCCAAACCATCTCAATCTGTCTTCTCTAGCTTTTCTCCAAACCTTCC
>JAFBJS010006052.1:7534-35626 GCA_016785265.1 Paraplagusia blochii | reverse complement strand
AGGTGTTGCTGTGTGCTTGTCTGTGGCCTCTGCACTGGAGCTCTGGGTCTGAAAGGTGAACACAATGGCCTGAGCGCTGGTGACTGTGTGGGGAACGCTGCTAGGGGAGCGGGCCAACTGAGCAAACGGGGACATTCTTTCTGCCTGAGGTCACTGGCTGGACCCGTTCAACCCCCCACACCTCTCCAATACCATCTCTGCCGACTCCCCTCACCAAGAAAAGAAGGAGATGGAGGAAGGGGTCTGGTGCCTTCCTCTCTTTCCTTCTGGCTGTGCCACAATTAAGCCACAGAAAACAGTCCATAATCGTGCAGTTTATTTTAGTGTCCTACCTTATTGCAAAATATAAAGTTGAAAATCAAGTAAAACTTTTAATCTGCAACAACCATTACTTTTTATGTTTAAAAAAAATGTTTAATATTAAACACCATTCATCTTCATCCTCTTCCCCATTGCCTGGTCTCTTATACACATCTCCACCACTGCCACCCAAATCACACAGCACTATACTGTGAGTCTGCTAATCTCAGAGCACCTCAATGGCAACCTCACAGCTAGTGGACTTGAACCTGAAACCTTGCAGACCTCTTCCTTTAACAGCTAGGCTGCAACTACCGCCCATTATATACCTTTAAATTATGAATCTTGTAAAACTTAATTTCGCAGTGAGATACATTTTATAGAACTATCTGGAGCTTTTGCAATTCCCTTTTAATGTCAAGAATTTTAGTGTGGTTTGCAGGAAGTAGTGAGGACCCAAATGCAGGATACTGTTGACGCCATCTTGAGTGGCAGTAATTGAGTTTAATTAACAAAAACTAGCATAACAAAAAAAAAATCACTGGCAAAAAGGCCAGGTAGATACAGAGAAGATGACTTCAAAACTGGATCTCAAATACGACAGTGGTCGCCACATGTGAGACGTGTAAGTGATGCTCTTTGGTTACAGTACTGGGTTAGCAAAGTGGAGCCTCCGCCGCGAAGGTCAAGACACCGCGGAGGTCAAGACACACCAACTCACCCAACTAAGGTAGGGTTCGGTGAATGCACATATGAAAGTGGTGGGGTCTGGTGGCTCCAACAAGGTTAAGAACCACTGATCTACAGTACGACATTCCACGACATACTTGGATCAAAGGAAAATTCCCTTTAAAATACTTGAATATTGCTTTCAAGTTTCAGAACCAATGCAATGAACTTCATCTTCTCCTTGCAGCTTGTCCATCTTTCAGGGGTTTCCACAGTAAATCAACATTTTCCATCTCCCCATGTTCTCTGCATCTTCTCCTCTGACTCCAACTATCTCCACGTCCTCCCTCACTGCATCCATCAATCTCCTCTTTGTCTCCTACCTGGTAGCTCCATCTCTAGGATCATTCTTCCACCAATGTATCCACTGTCCCTCCTCTGAACATGTCCAAACCGAGAAGAATGCGATAAACAATGAACTGAAATGAACTGGAATAATATCATTAGTCTGAGGTTGTATCAGTGAAGGTGTGAGGCTACGATAATCCCAACGACCTGATACGTCACAATACAGTTATTAATGTAGGGCTGGAATGTGACCCGGAACATCTAACTGAGCTGTTTCCACCATTCCTACCATATCTAGATGGTGATGGTAAAATACTTCACCCTTGTCTACAACACGGTCTGGAAGCACAGACATAAGTCAGCAGTGATTTAACACAACAGATTTCTCTGCCAGTTGTAACACTGTACTTCATTGTTGTGTATTTTGTTCAAGTACTTTCACAAATAAACTCTTTAAAGAGTGTTGTACTTGTCTCTGCTCATTTCTCCTGAAAGGGAGATGTGAATTGTTAATACAATGGTCAGACTTGGTAAAAAAAAGAATATCAACGTTAACAAATCACCTAGAAATATGACCACTTTGTGTAGAAACAGTCTGTTACTGACTGCAGTACAAATGTGTTCTACAAATGTGAACAAAACCCTTCATTAAACCCATTTCTTTGGTAAATCAAAAATATTTTCGGTTCTGGGAAACAAACCGGACCAAACACCTTGTACCAAGCACAACAGTCCATAGTCCAGTACCATGACTCCCCCATTCCAAATGCTGAACTCGGGGCAAATAATTAAAAACAAAATCGCAGCTGTACTTGACCTTGAACATTCTCCACTCCGTCTCTCGCTCGAGGCTACCAGAAAAACAAACTGACGGCAGTTTTATTTGTCTCCATCTCTGACATAGTTGCTTTTGTGTGGTGTTATTAATACTGCTCTGATACAAGTGTGTGGGTGGAAGACACAGGAATTGACACATTCACCCCTGCACTGAAGGACAGGGAGGAGATTGTGAGCGTAAACAAAATTTTACCTCATGCAACATTCGGATCCACCAAAGTGGGTCGTATCAGGCCACATTCCGTGTTGCAGAATTTGTCAACTTCCTATTGGTCATATGCCTGTCGGTGTGTTGCAACATGTCACAAGTGTTCCCCTTGTTTACTAGCGCTTGGCATTTTGTTTTCATGATCGTAGAGAACAGGTCAGGAATCCAGAACAAAATTCTTGTTTTATCAGTGACCCAAGGGGTGAAACGTAGCAGGAAGAATCTACAAAGCTACGTATCTATCTGTCTGTTTATCTATCCATCCAGCCATTTATCTATCTATCTGCCTGCCTGCCTTCCCCTCTATCTATCCATCCATCTACGGATCTATCCTTCCATCAACTGATCTATCCATCCATCAACAGATCTATCCATCCATCAACTGATCTATCCATCCATCAACAGATCTAGCCTTCCATCTACGGATCTATCAATCCATCTATGGATCTATCCTTCCGTCAACCGATCTATCCATCCATCTATGGGTCTTTCCATCCATCTATGGATCTATCCTTCCATCAACTGATCTATCCATCCATCTATGGATCTATCCATCCATCTACTGATCTATCTTTCCATCAACTGATCTATCCATCCATCAACAGATCTATCCATCCATCAACTGATCTAGCCTTCCATCAACTGATCTATCCATCCATCTACGGATCTATCCATCCATCTACGGATCTATCCTTCCATCAACTGATCTATCCATCCATCTATGGATCTATCCATCCATCTACTGATCTATCTTTCCATCAACTGATCTATCCATCCATCTACGGATCTAGCCTTCCATCAATGGATCTATCCATCCATCTACGGATCTATCCTTCCATCAACTGATCTATCCATCCATCAATGGATCTATCCTTCCATCAACTGATCTATCCATCCATCTACGATCTATCCTTCCATCAACTGATCTATCCATCCATCTACGGATCTATCCATCCATCTACGGATCTATCCTTCCATCAACTGATCTATCCATCCATCTATGGGTCTTTCCATCCATCTATGGATCTATCTATCCACCCATTCATCTATGGATCCATCCATCCATCCATCCCATCCATCTATGGATCTATCCATCCATCCATCTAGAAAGAGTTCAAACACAAATCTGAGATATTGCTTAATCATGAACACCAGTCCGATGACAATAATTATTTTGGAGGAATGATCATTATATGATCTATATTAGGTCAAAACACAGTCGGTTCAATCAGTCAGCCAATCCTTGGTCCTGTACCAAGATAAAACAGGTCATGGTGTAAACCTCAGGAAAACAGAGCACAGCAACAACACAAGGCCTCTTGGGAAACACACTGCTCAAAGTGGTGGCAGTTCAACTTTGATTTTGTTCTGGTGACCGAGCTTGACCTCCATGATAGAGTGACTAAGACATGGAAACAACTACTGTACATAGTCTCCATCATATCATAAACTCAACCTGTGCTTTAAAAGTCCAAATACCCAGATTCACCCGTCCCGTCCTGTTGTCTCAATGGTTTGTTAGACTGTGCAAAAAAAAAAAACCTAATCATTTGACATGAACTGCTAAATATGCTACAGGCAGCTGTTTTTTCTTTATCTTTGAGGGATGTATTTGTGTGCAGCTAATAAGCGCAGCTGTGTGATTGACACTGGCACATTAAAACTGATAATCGCCTAATTATTTTTGACATGTTATTATTAGCGCAAACGATACTCTGTTCTTAATGCGCAGTGAAAATAGTGACGCTCAAAAAAAAAATCAGGGCAAAGTCAGGACAGTGCTACAATGACGACCTTTCTTAGTATAACAGGAAAAAGCCGACAGACGACAAAAAGAAAACTAAATAAAGAAACCTCACTGTCACTGACATTTATTCAGTCCGAGTCAGAGTTTCATAAGCCTCTGTTGTTTAGCTTGTGAATTTTATTATCTGCTAAGTGAAAGTGGACCATTTTATAGTTATTTCCAACCATTGTGCCTTGAGAGACCATTGGAAAAGTTAAACAAATTTCACTTATATGGGCTAAAAACTATTATTTATTCATTGCATACAATTTTTCCTTGCTAGTCATGGCACAAAAGACAGAGCAGTTCAAATATCTCTCTGCTAGGTGGCAGCAGAAGGCTGTGAAAACTAAAATAAAAGATAATCACAGATCTTTGTGAGTGTCTTTCTTCAATTCCTGCTAGCTTCATCTACGTTGCCAGTGGCACACAATCATTTGTAGTAAATAAATTCATGCAAAGCTCCAAAGCGTTTCGGGACAATCTGAATTATTTTATTTTATTATTTTTTAAATCTGATTTAAAAAATAAAAAAAAAGGATAAGTCATCAGCTATTCAGTTGGCGGTCGACTAAAGTAATGCATATTTTTATTCTATTACCTATTTTTCCGCAAGGCCTCGCAGCCTCTGATGGGTTTGTGAGTTAGACATACAGTAAATTCCCAGGTAAACAGGGAGAAGTGTCAGCACTTCATCTGTGTCTCCAACAGCTCGAAAGAAACATCTTTCTTGTTTTTAATATCACTCCTCTCTCTGCGTTTCCCTTTCTGTTGCCATTGCAAACCATTTTGTTCAAGGACAATATCTGTTTGTGTCTATTTGTGTACGGGGAGCACATGTCTGGACATGCACTTTTCCGTGCATGTGCCATTCGACGAGTGCCCGCTCCAGCCCTGCCCATTCTGATAAGCGGGTCTGGTACACTTTGTGACTGTCTGATTGAGGTCCTCCAGGGAAGGCAGGCTGAAGTGGAGGGGGTAGCTTGCATTCTTGGCCACTGCATGAAAAAAGGGTGCAACCATGGGAGTAAGCCAAGAGGAGGGCTCAATTATGCATGGTTAAACAAAGCCCAAGGCTACCAGTGAGCTATGTCTCAGTAAACTTCAGCCTCACTTGGGAGCTCCAGACTCCAGGAGGACTCTAGTCTCCAAGACAAAATAAGAGGAAGATAAGAACACACTCCCTGATTGATCACCAATCTGCTATGACAAGTCACGCCGCACTAGAACTTGACTCATCACAGTCCTTGAAAACCTAAGTTGTAAAGCAAAATGTCCACTTAGATGAAGTCAGGGGTGACATCAACACTAAACCTTTCTGAGAGGGTGAAGACATTCGATCCGTCCGTGTTTATTATGACAATTGGAAAAAAAGCACTTCAAGATTACAAGCTTAAAGAAATGAAGGACAGTCAAGTTCACAGTTCCCCAGAGGTCCAAGCGTGGCTGGGCTAATGTTTATGACCACACAAGGTCGGTCCAAACAGACCAGACTGGAGACAATCAATCTAACAGCACTGAAAAACACTGAGAGGATGTGAATCTTTGTTTCGCCTCCTTACTCTCCCAGTCAGAGAAGGTAATGAATCAAAAACTACAGCAAACAGTTTCCTTCCCAAATATATCTGGAGGCTTGAGTTCTAAAAACCTTTCTGTAGGTTCTCCAGGTCAATTCATCCAAAAATAAAAACACTGACAACAACTAGACATTGTAGGTTTCTCGACAACGTTCCACCTCTCAACCATCAGGCTTCTTCAATCAACTCCAGAAGGTAAAACGCCTTAGATGAGAGGTGAGGAAAGAATTTTTGGATCTCTACAAGTGGTAAATTCTAAATTCTAGAGATAGCGATAAATCATCTACACAAAAATATTATAACTCCCATTAAATATCAATATTAATATTCTTAGGGTGTCTTACCACCAGTGTAGGGCGAGTTACTTTAAAAAAGTAACTTGTTACTTTACTAGTTACTGCTCTGAAAAAGTAACTAGTTACGTTACTAGTTACTAAATTACAGTCACCTGTGTGTGTGAGAGAGACTGTTTATTTCCCTATAATGCAAGAAGACCCGCCCAGGTCTCTTTCTGATTTGCTTAGCATGAAAATGTTAACCTATGTCAACCAATCATCGCTCCTTTTCAACGCAATGATTCGCTGCCACCTAGTCGTCTACCTGGCGGAAGGACACAGTCCACTTGGTCCATAAATAGTAACTAGTAATGAGCCCCTTCACACAAAAGTAACAATAACGGCATTACCGAACAGGAAAAATAACGCGTTACATTATTAGTTACCGAGAAAAGTAGTTGCGTTACGTAACAGCGTTATAAGTAATGCGTTAGCCCCAACACTGCTTACCACATACATATGGTGTTTATCATAAATCTTCCTACAGGTGATGAGCCCAATGGAAGATGCCAACTGCTCTTACTGGGATTTTAGTTCCATTGACTCTGTGCCAAAATGTCGCTTTATTAGATATAAAATCAATCATGCAAAGAATCGCCATCAGCAAGAACACCCTGTCAATATCTGCCAAAATGTAATTTGTTGTGTATCACACCAAAAATTCTGATACAGCCCATCTGTAGCAGAGTGAAGTTTTAGAAGTGATTTTACTATAACATCATTAGAAGCAACTTCTATTCATTTATATTCTATTCAACCTGGGAGTTGATACACTGACACTACCACCATGGGAGTGTATGTGTGTGAAAGCACACATCTCCGCAGACACACAATGCAAGAAAGTGTGGAGAGGCCTACGGCAGTTCTACCTTTAAACACATCACAGGCTAATTTTCCACTGCAAACCGCACAACCTCAGCAACTGGACACTCTGCATTTGGCCCCTTCTTTCTTCAGACACACAATAAATTGGAAAGTATGTGGCTTTGGTTACATGTAAATTATAGGCACTTATTCCAGGGCCGTGGTGGGTGGGGTGAAGGATCAGTATCCATGCATAGTACACATATGAATGGAGCTACCTGGCTAAAAAGCTCTTTTGCCATATCTTCCCCTTGTTTCCCTTGGAAACAAGAGAGGACGACTGGAATCGGGTGACACGGACATCCAAAACACGCACTCGCTCACGCACGAACACTGCATGTCATGGTTTGATGTGGTTTGATGCAGCTCAGCAGTGATTTAGGTTTTTGTTCTGTTAGTATGAAAGCTAAGCTACAGGTATTTCAAAAAGTGAATAGCAGCAAGGGTAAAAAGACCAACCAGGTTACTTCACTGCTCTTGGATACAATTAGATTTTTTACAAAACTATCTTCTCATTCTATTATACATTCCTACTTCTATGGTTCCTTTTGGCCAGGAATATGAAAAAAAAAAAACGCCTTTGAATCTGATTTAATCTTGAATTAAAACATGGCCAACGCTGATGAAATTCTTCCGCTCTGCAGGAAATCATTTGACTTTTACAAGAGGTTGTCATAGGATGCAGAAAAATAAGATGTACTTTTTTTTTTTACTGAGATACAGAGAAGATAAAGACATTTTGAGGCCTGGGTTTGATTCTCTGGGTTTGGGTCAGTTGTCAAATGTCATATGATCAATAAAAAAGTAAAAGGAAGTTAGGCCTTTAAGTTCCTCAGTAACATTGACCTCATAAAACACCATTAATTTGCAGTGTGTAGAACTTAAGTTTTTTATTCTACACAAACATAATAATAAATTCACTAAACTATGACCTGGAATTCAAAATTGATAGGAGTTACATTAGGATTCCAAGAACTTTCAGTTTTACTGCAGCTTTCTCATGTACTGTATTGTACTAGAGTACTGGAGTATTGCGTTGTATGCTTCACAGGTAAATATGAGGTAAGTTTCTATATTTTTTAGATTCAAACTCCACATTTTGGTAAACAGTTCCTAAAATCCCTGGTCCATTTTCTGTTGTTATTTCTACTCATCTGCAGTGTTGAATTACACACAATCTGTGGGAAACTCATTTTTTTAAATATTTTTTTTTTTGTACTTTTGTATTGAAAGTTGATAACTGATGCTGCAGTGAAACTAAAGCAGGTGGCTGTGGCCCCTCAACTTATTTGAGTTTGAGACCCTTGCTCTAGATGGCGTTGTTGTGATAAACAAGTAAATCCAATCAGTGCAGTGCTCTCCAGGGTTCTTCAGAATGACCTCAGTTCATCAGCCCAACAACTCTCTGGTCCAAACTCATCTCTCCGTCTGGACCCACGGTACTTACCACAGGAGCAGCAGGTGAAGCAGTTTGTGTGATACAGGTTTCCCATGGCCTGACAGGCTTGACTGGCTCCATACACTCCCTTCCCACATTTAACACAGATACCTGGAGGAAACAGAAGAGGAAAATAACTTTAGTCCAAGTGGGTGGTAGTATTTCCAGAATTTAAAGTCTATTTTATGTTATAACATTTCAAAGACTCACATGAGTCATACATTTTCTTGACTTATTATTTTCTAAAAGGATTCTGAAAACCTTGGTTTCCATAGCAAAAAAAAATGCATGGTTGCCAGATTGCAGCCTTGCTACACGGGGCGTCTGCGACTGAAACTTTCCAACGTAGATAAAACCTTGTCTGCACCCACCTGTTCAAGAGGGTAAGGGGTGGGGGTCCCTGCCTCAAGTGGAGGAGTTTAAGTAGGGGTCATGCACAGAGAATGACAGGGAGATGTGGTCGCTGTATCGATGGTGGTGAAGAAAATGCTAAGCCCAAAGGTGAAGCTCTCAATTTACCAGCCAATCTAAGTTCCTACCCTCACCTGTGGTCATGAACTTTGGGTCATGACTGAAAGAACATGATCCAGGAAAGAGCCGGCTGAAATGAGCTTTCTCCTTGGGGTGGCAGGTGCTCCTGATAGGGTGAGATCAGGAAGGAGCTCAGAGTGCAGCGGCTGCACCTTCACAAGAAACCAGTTGAGGTAGCCTGGGCATTTAGTTTGCTCTTGGACACCTCTCTTGGAGGTGTTCAGGTCCCGTCCCACTTGGAGAAGAACCAGAGGAAGACCCCGGACACCCTGGAGCAGTGGTTCTTAACCTTGTTGAAGCTACCGAACCCCACCAGTTTCATATGCACATTCACCGAACCCTACCTTAGTAGGGTGAGTCGGTGTGTCTTGACCTCCGCGGTGTCTTCAACTCAGCGGCAGAGGCTCCACTGAACCCCTGAGACCGACTCACCAAACCCTTAGGGTTCGAATAAACCCAGGTTAAGAACCACTAGTCACTCGAGTGACTATGTTGCCGAGCTGGCCTGGGAACACCTTGGGATCTTGGGGGAAGTGACTAGGAAGAGGGAAGTCTGGGTATCCCGGCTTCAAATGATGCCCCTGCGATCCGACTCCAGATAAGTGGACGAAAAATGGATGGATTGATCAATTATTTGTGGCGCTGTAGAGACATCGACGCTTTCCGTAATAAAGGCGACCAAGGTTCGATACCTGGTCGCGTAATTTTAGGGCAGTGGTGGCCTAGTGGTTAAGGGAGCGGACTTGGGTCCGCAAGGTCCCCGGTTCGAATCCCCCTACTGCCAAGATACTGCTTAGGTGCCCTGAGCATGGTATAGTCCCCACTCACTGCTCCCCTGGCGCCCATTAGCTGCCCACTGCTCACTTTGATGATGGGTTAAATGCAGAGGCCAAATTTGTGGTAACGCTGTGGTGTGAATCACAATGTCACAATGACAAAAAAGGAATTTAATTTAATCTATCTTCTGGTGTAACAGGTTGACCAAGTCTAAATGTGAAATCGTTCAAAGACTACAATGTACACCTCAATCTATGGACACTTTGTATCCTGAGATATCACCCCGATGCATTCAATGCTAACAGGAGCTATGATTTTACAAGCACTGCTTCAGGCACTGACATTTGATGGTGACATTAGCGATCTAATCCATAGGGGACACTGTCAGTAGGAATTTGTCCTTCGTTTCTGTATTTAACACCACATTGTTACACATGTTGTAAGATTTATTCACCACAGGCCTGGTACTGAGTTATAAATGTGATACATCCTGGTGATACTAATCACCACTACTGTCATTTAACTTCTCTGTGTTTTGTTCTTGTCTCAAAAGCTCCATAAAAAGAGGAAAAAGATATAAAATCAATTTGAAACAAATATTAGATTGTATTTGTTACTGTCTCTCTGTAATAAACTCTGATTCCATTAAAAAGCTGCTTCCGTTCCAGACTGACGCTTTACAGCTTGAAGCCAGAAAGGCGAAACAGCGGCATAATAATAAAAAAAAATAAACTCGACAATTATTGTCAAGATAAAACACTTTCAGAGTTTCTCTGATTTCTAACACCCAGATGAGTGACCCCCTGGGACTAACCCACAAACCCACACTTACAAGACTATGAAACATAAGCCTGAAGTAACCAACGACACAGGGCTGGGACCTTTGATGAAGACACGAGATTGGCAGAAAGAGGCTGAGAAGTATTTGGACAAAGCAGACAAACTACCTCCTGCCCTCGTGCACAGGACAACCTCCACAGGGGTCACATTCCTGAGGGAGTGCAGGGTCAAAGCCTGGGTGGGGTGACTCCAGGGTCATAGTGCCCACAGGACACGAGATCGCACAAGAACCTAATATGGAAACTGCACACCGGAGACCCCTCCTCCTCCGTGGACATTACTTCTTCGACCGGGTCTTTTCAAATAGATACATTATTAAAGGTCAGAGGAGTTAAAGACTCTTTAACAAACATTGACTGAGATTCTCTTGAACATGAGTCATTTCCTATGAAATTACAACATCCATTGTTCACACACACACACACACAGACACTATGTAAATCTACAGGAGGACAGCAGGAGGAGAACATGTCTTCCAGTGAAACCACAACAAGCGTCATCTTCAGAAGATGATTCTGTATTCACTTCAAATATCTCTGTTTCTGATCAAAGTTGACCTGTCAGAGTGTATGGGGTCCAGGTACTCAAATACAATGAAACTAAATAAAACATATCCATGTAAAGTTTTGCTTGGAATGGATGATAGGCAGGCCAGATTTGGCCCACGGGCCACAAGTTGGTCATCATCATTTCAATAAATCGTACCATATTTTTCAGAACAACGCTTGTATGAAAGAGACAAAAACCCAAACACATAAATGAAGCTCCTACTGGACAGCTCAGTTACCATACACAAATTTCTGTAAACCCTGTTGCATCATTTACTTTAAATGTAATGATCAGAACTTGAGGGAATGCAACTCCTCATTGTTTTAAAATGAAATAAATTCAATCAGGAAAATCAGGGAAATGTGTGAAAAAGTGAGGAAGCATGAAACCATCTGACCATAAATATAATCAATCAATTATTTACTGTTGCACTGCATTCATTCTTTGAAAATATTTACATTCAAACTGACACTCATGACCCAAGGGTGAGTTCAAGTCAGCTGAACAAGCCACTCAAGCCAAAAACAAGCCAAAAGTTTGACGTGTATTTAGGCGTTTGTATACGTGTACATACAGTATATATAAATATGTGATACATACGTATATAGGATACTCCTTGTCATAGTGATTCACACCATTGCACACAACAAAATGTGACTTCTGCGCTTAACTCATCAGCAAAGTGAACAGTGGACAGTTTTGAGTGCCCCGGGACGGAGCCATGCTCTGTGGACCTCAGTTGCAACCTGGCAGCTGGTGGATTCGAACCTGGAACCCTGTCCACTTCCTTAACCACTGCCCCATATATAAAATGTGTATTTATACACTACGATAATGGTAAAACAGTGGAACTACTGTCATAGTGAAATCCAATAATAATTGAGATTGCAATTACTTAACAACACCACACATGGCAGTAATTATTGCCTACTAATCCAATAATACTACCATCGAACTATTATCGTTTTCACACAGGCACGTAATTCGGTATTCCCTGCGACGCAAATTCAGTTTCGCTCCCCGTTTGCGTTCACATTACAAACTAACGCACCACCTATCCACCTCTAGTCGGGGGTTTCAATACCGAATTAAGTAATACGGGTGTAAAGCAATAAAAAGTAAAACGGTTGTCGCTCCCAGCGTGTGTGAACACAACAAAACACGTATTAGTTTAACAAGCTCGTAAAATGCTACGGGAGCGGCTCATCTCCTTGTCAACCGCTATTGCTGCGTTATTAGGAACAGGATTACGAAACACTTCCTCATATTTTCTCTCCTTATCTTCTTCATTCGTTCTTTGTGTCTCCTTCTCATCGCTTTCATACGTCACTTTGATCTTTCTTTAACCTGCTCCATTTATTCCTCAAAATTGCACATGCGTTTGTTGACAGAATTCATGTTGAATAAAACCGCATATTAAGGAGATCTCGTTATATAACCATGTGATCAAATTGAAACTGGACCATGGTTAGACTAATGCGCATTCGCTCCCTTATTGTGTGTGAATGCAAAGCGGGTATCGAATGCGCAGCAGATACCGAATTAAACTGAATGTGAATGCAAAGTGAATCGAATGCGGATTAGTTAATACGGAATCGAATCCCGAATTACCTTCTTCAGTATTCGATTTCGAATTGAATGAGAAAACGGTGTAAGTGTTAGCTACTAACCTACTTACCTGCTAACATCCACTGTCTATTGTTCAGGCCTTACATTCACAATCTTTACTCATGTCTGTATCTATTGTATTTTATCGTATTTATCTTTTGTTAATTTCTGTACTGCTGCTGCTGGAACCTTAATTTCCCAAAGAAAACCACTGAGGGATAAATAAAGGTATATTTATCTATCTATATATATTTGATGCATTTCGGTTTTATATATATCACTGATTGCAGCAGAACTGTGTGACTAAGTCATCAGTTATTGTAGTAAGAATAGACTCATAGTAAAAAAAAAAACAGGCCCATGAGCATTGTTGTTTTTTTTTTTTACTATGCTAGTAAGCGTCTGTTCCTGTTCTGTGTCTACACTTTCCTCTCTCATTGTTCTCAAAGACATAAACAGGCACAAGTGTCTTCCATTGTAGTCGTATCGCGTTACTGCTAATCGTCCATGGGTGGAGCGAGACATTCCTGCTGCATTAAATGTAAATGATTCACACCTAAACACAAGGAAGATTCTCTTTCAACAGTATTGGGTTGTCTATTGAATCGTCTGGGGCAAAGTCACGTTTCCTCCTATCTGGTGGCGCTATAGGCCCACGGTGCGACCCCGACCGTGAAAGCAACATGTTGGCCTCAACTTGACTCACGCCTCATCTGTCTCAACTAAAATAAACAGTCAGTGTCTGAGTGGAGAAACAGACATAAGTTTTTTTTTTTTTCAATAAATGGCACAAACACAGTAAACTGATTTTTTTTCATAGTTTGTGAAAGTGACAATGCGATTTATGGACTGTGAAAATGAAAATGATAAAACGCAACCCTCCCCTTGTCCTTTGTGTTTGGTGCACATTGTTTGTCCTTGTCACAGATTTGCATCTTGTCCCAGAATATGAGTATGAATAAATATGAGGAAAAAAATTGGCACAAGTCGTGCAGTACAGCAGCATGCACACCTACACATACCTTATCAAAGTATAAATAAAGTGAAAGCAGTCCTTTATCGACTCACTTTATGATTTCTCAGATTATTCCCTGATTAGAGTTAGAGTATTCATGATCCTGGACTAGAGATGTGAAAGATCACCATGAACTGACTCATCAATGTCCAGGTGATGTCACTTAATGATGTCATTGTCACTAGGGGTCATACAATAATCAGATCTGAAAGAAAATCAAAAACAAACAAGAACTATGGGTAATGATCTCTGCACATGAACTATGGGCCTTCAGTTTTTGAGTGAGGAGGTGTTTATCGTTTCACACAGTTCACTAACAGCTTTCCTGTTAATCATTTCAAACTGGACACTGAATCTCCCGTGTCTCTCATGTTTCATAACAACCTTGTAGCCACGTCTGTGTGTCAGCGCTGTTCACTGAATTGGGATTTCGCTGTTGGACGTAATGATATATAGTCCAGTTACGCTGAAATACTATCGTGATTCATAACAAAACGTACTTTATTTTATTTGGATTGAAAGAATTTTAACTCTTTCCAAAATAAAAGCACCAAATGATTAGGATTCCTGGTTTTAGGTGGAGGTTTTCGATCTATTAAAGCATTGTGAATTTGTTAAGGCCTAGCAGTTAAGGAAGTAGACTTGGGTCTGCAAGGTTTCAGGTCCAAACCACCTGCAATTCATTCAGACCCATCATCACCACCCAGAGGAGGGCTCACAGTGTGGTGCAGTCTCATTTGGGTGGCAGTTGTGGAGACTGATGTCCCTGCTAGGTATCAGTATGAATAAGTAGATGAAGAATGAATGAATTGTTGAAAATCGTGACAAATCATTTTTAAATAAAAAATTAAATCACAAGTCAAGTCATAAGGAGTATGTGACGTCATTGCGAACAATAATTGGAGATTCACTAATATATAGCAATATGTGCCTAAAAATACTGGTTATATGGTTATAAATACTGGCTGTATGGAGCCTTGGTCAATCATTCTCAACTGGTGGATCACGTCCCTTTTAGGGTTGCAGAAATGTTACTGGTTTGCAAGCATTTGCAGAGGAAATAAAAAATGATAGTAATAATGTAATGATGCCAGAACAAGTTGCTGAGCAAACGTTGGGAGTGCAGTTAGTGATGTGCTACTGAATGCTATCCATCCATCCATTTTCACCTGCTTCACCATTACTGGGCAGCACTGCTGCCACGCAAATCACATGGCACCATGCCATACCTTCCAGCCCACTGGAAGTCAACCGCCCTAACCGGGATTCAAACTTGTCCCGGGAGGTGAACCCTGGAGTTTCACATCAATGACAGAGACACACAGAGCCAAAGGAAGAGCCTAGTCAATGGTATCTTAAATAAATTGGGTCTTGGCTTGGATGATGGTAGGTCTTGAAGCCAGACCAGTTGAGAACCACTGTCCTGTGTGACATCCAGGTGTCCAAACTGAATGGAGAAAGAAAAATGTTCTAGAAACATAACCAGCAAATCCAGCTTTCCTGTGAATATTTTTATATTCTTTGTTGTTTATAGTACTGACAGTCAAAATACTGTATATGTCTTATTTTTTTTTTTCGTGACTTTTTGTGATGACGGAGCCAACCACTTGCTGTCACAAATAATTAGCGGCTCCCAAGTCGAAAACGTGTGGCCACCCCAGTCGCACAACATAACACCTGCTACACTCAACACTCCAACAACACTTAGACCAGACCAGTGGGTTGCTGCACGCAAGTCAGCATGTGTGCGTCAGGCATGTGCATGACTTCTGCCATTACAATTCTGGGCAGGTGATCAGACTTCACAGCCATCAACTATGTCTGGCCCATCGGCCAAGATCGTGCGCCAAGTGTCTGGTGTTGCCCTGCTCCCCACTGGCTGGTTAATGAAGGGCTTTACAGGGGTAGTGTGGAGGTGGAGGTGGTGGTGGTGGTGCTGCTGGTGGGGTGGGAAAGTGAAGGGGTGGGGTGGGCCTCACTCTGGCACTTCAATTCCAGGCCTGTATTGGGCCAGCTGTTGATTCACAGCTCCTTCAGCACCACCATAACAAACAGAGGCCACACAAGGGCCGGCTGGCAGTGCACAGCCAGGCAGTGTGGGACAACACTGCCCCCCCCCCTCCAGAAAAAAAAAAATCCCTGGCTATCAATTTCTCTGCTGTCGCTACGGAAACAGAGCCGTCTCTATTGGAGGGGAGCGTTTTGACTACATTAATCTCTCTCCATCTCCATGTTCAACGTCCTGCTCCGTCTTTCTCCTGTCCACCGTCCTTCTCTTCTCACCTGCCTGTGGATAACAAATCAGCATCTGTCTCGGCGTGACAGCAGTTGCTCTAGGACAAGCCTTTCCTGGCTTCAGTCATTTGTCTGGCTGCTAATTCAAAAGGTTAGACAGGAACTTCCTCTGCAGCCTTTCTGTAGCTGTTTGGAGCTGTGGAGCTCTGAAGGGACTGTTAAAACACAGGCCTTTATAAAAAGTAAGTCGGTGGCAGAACTTGTACTTCCTAATGTCAGGTTCGATCAGGCATGGGCATCATACAAGACGGGGGTTGGACGTGGCCTGTTTTGCTTTTCAATTACGGTAATATTTATCCATTCCTTAAAAATGACGCATAAAAGGCTAAAGTAGGCATGGGCAAAATAAGGCCCAGGGGCCGGATGCGGCCCACAGAGCTTTTTGATGCGGTCAGCCAACCTTGACCAAATTTTTAATATTTTTGACCAATATTATCATTATACTTGTGCCTTTTCTCATGCAATAATGGGTTTCCCCAGTAAATTATATCATAAAGGTTATAAAAAAAATGTAGGTTTTATAATTCACAGGCCATTAACCTTAGTTCAAATGAACGCTCCATCTTTCTGCTCTGGACTTGACCCCCATGTCCAATTTTAGGACCGATTTAGGCCAGCATGTCAAAATGTTTGTGCATGCCTGGGCAAGAGACATGACTTGTCACTTATCTTGGTTCACGTGAACTGTCCATGGATCTGCTCCTGAATTGACCCTCCTCCATTGTGGCCTGTGAGTCAAAAAGTTGGGCTACGCCTGTTTTAGATGTTGACATCTGAGAATTATCAATCCACTACAGATTGGATGAAAATCTACATTTCTGCCGTTATTTGTTACTCTGACAAAAAGAGGAAATGCTCAAGACAGTTACAATGGCACCTGGATAATAACACGGTCATATATACATATCCTCGCTCTTCTTTATTCATTTAGTCTGATTTGCAAGTCTCCTTCACCTTTCTGCGGTCTCAACATACTGACTGTACTTCTAAAATTACACTTGACCACAAGATTGCTGCATTTTAAGCAAACACAAACCTCACCGCCCTGGGTTTCTGCCTGGCAGAACAGAGGACTCCATTCAGGGACAGCAGAGAGCAACATTTCTGCTCTGCCCTGAGAGAAATTTTGCCTACCTAGGAAAAGCTCACCTAAGGATGTTGCAGACAGAGGAGAAAAACACATGACAACACACCTCTGCAAGTGTTAGCCTGTCTATGTTTCACTAATTTAGTGCATTATAAGCAAAAACAACTTCAAGGTTTTGTCTCGACAGAAAAATCTACACCTGTAAAATGCACCTCAAGGCGCTGATGTTTGATTAAACTGAGGTTTGAGTGACAAACATGATGCTGTTTATCTCAAATTTGACAGACGGAAGAACATTTTTGTCTACCGCGTGGTCTTTAAAAGGGGAATTACTATTTTTCCTTCTTAGAAACAAGATAAGGTTTTTCCAGGTAAAAATAATTACTGGGGCACAGGCACAGAAACGGATGACACTGCAGCCAATAAGAACTCAAGATGAAAAACTGGGAATTTAGAAGATGCAATCCTAATCTATCTGAGATTAAAAGAACAAAATCTCAAAATCATATGTTTTGAGTTATTCCATTATTTCCATTTTAATATGAGGCCAGAATCATGGTTTGTAAAACCTCAGAGTATTTTTGAAAAAGTTGTAAACGTGGCACACCATTATTATAAGTGTACGTCCTCATAGAAATGTAGAAATTTGTGCGGAAGTGTTCTATTTTAGGTTGGCTCATTTCTTATACCAATTTATTCAGCTACTCCCATCTTTACCTTATTGATAGAGAACTTATGATCAGCAAAAGAAAGAAATTAAACTATGGTTTTAATGGACTACTGTTAAAAACCATGTATTAGTTTAAGGAGGGAGTCAGTATTACAGTGCCTTGTACTTGAGCACCAGTAGAGAAACCTTAGATCAGTGGTGTCAGTCATTTTACCAGGGGCCACATTAACAATTCAATATCCTTGAAGGGCCGATAGTAAATAGAGGATCATAGACGTAACTAATCTATGACATAATAATACATGTTACTACAGTTATTATTATTTGTTTGCGCGCGTGTAATGTGTAATAAAAGTATTCTTAATTGATTAGGTTAAAAAAACTGCCACTGGCCATAAAAGATGACTTTGGCGGGCCATATTTGGCCCCCGGGCCTCAAGTTTGACACATGTGCCCTATTTTAAATGGACACTGCACGTTCGAATGAGCGGCTGATTCATTTTGTTTAAATCACAACAAACTGTTCTGAATGTGTTGATCATCACATTTTTTTCAATCTAACTGATCATTTTTGCAGCAAAACTTTGGATTTACCTCTGTTTACTTGTTACAAAACTATTCCTATCTACAAAATAGTTCATTTCCACATGTATTTGACATCAAATCTGTAACCAGTGTCACATACCAAAGTACTCCTTCTTCATGTGCATCTCCAGCTCCTTCTCCAGCTCCAGAGTCAGTGCCTCCAGCCTCCTCTCTGCTTGGCTCGGCCCGCTCTCTCGGCTGGGGGTGACTTGGTAGGGTAACCTAAACCGGGAAACCGCCGAGGTCGGTTTGGAGGAAACACCGTAACTAAACGACGGTGGCGACCCCGTGGACATTTCAACAGTCCCTACAGTCTGCGGTGACTGATGCTGGGGTTCGGGCACCACCGACAGCCCCTGCAGGTGGATGCGAGTTTGGATCCCGTTGGAGTCTCCAAACTCCTGTAGCAGCGGGTCCTCGTGTAGACTGCTCCCCAACATCGAGGATCTGGGTGAGGGCAGCTGCACGTCAGGGTACGTGCTCATCGAGCCCCTAGAGCTGCGGGAACTTCTGGAGCTGTGGCTGGAGATGCTGGAGCGGGGACTGACCATGGAGTTCGCCGTGGTACCCGGTCTCGCGCTCCCGTCCTGGCTGCAGATGCTGGAGCGAGGGCTCGCCAGCGGCGCTGCGTGAAGTATTGCCCCCTCCAGGTCATGGTTGACCGCGGTCCCGTACCGTGAGTCCGAGTAGCTGGACCTCGGGCTGGTGGTGAATGAGTACTGGCTCGCCGTGCTCGACCTGGGGCTGGTATGCCTCTGGTCGTAGCCCATGCTGATGCCGCTGGTGCGGTTACTGCTGGGTTTGCTGCAGCAGTCGCAGCTGTTGAGACTGGCCCGGGGGCTGGAATGTTTACTAGTGTCGCTAGCGGTGCTTGCATAGCTGGATCTGGGACTGAGGACACTGCTGCCTTCACAGTGGACCAAACTAGACCTGGGGCTGGTGTATCTGTCCTGACTCGGTACTACCAGGCTGGTCCGCGGGCTGCTGATGCTCGACCTCGGACTGGCATGTTTGCTCTGCTCCTGGGAGGACAGAGACGATGCCAGGCTGGACCGGGGGCTGGTGGCGTTGTATCTGCCGTCGTGGCTGCTGGTGATGCACACGCTGTTGCACCTGTTGCCGGGGAGAGCCGCGGGTTTGTGGAGCGGCACACCGTCGAAGGCGGAGCCCGTGCTGTACCTGTGGCCCTGCGGCTCCTGGGGGTACCTCCTGCTGTGTCTCTCCTGTGACGGGCCCGTGTAGCACGGCAGAGCCACCTCGGACTTGGTGCAGCAGCCGTCCTCATCGTACACCGCCTCTCTTTGCGGCGTGCAGAAATCCACCGGAACGGCCCGGTTGCAGTTCACCGGGCGCACCGTAGCCGCGGTGTAGACTTTGTTTCCCGACATGAAATTCTCCACAGTGTGATGCTGCTGGTGGAGCACAGAGGTGCCATTCATTGGTACACTCCTGTGCTCCGCTACCGCGGCAGCCGAAAAGTCTAAATCCGGGCTGATCACCAAGTCTCTCCTCGAGTTGTACATCCCGTCTGGGTAGACGTCGTAAAGGGAAAGGTCCTCCACCAGCTTGCTGGCCCGAAGACCCAGGTCCTCCTGGTAGTGCTCCATGTTGTGCAGAAACAAGTTGAGAGAGTGTTCGCTTCGCTCCGCTCCGCCAGCCGAAGTAGCGAGCAGCGCCGCGGAGCTCGGTCTGTGTCTCACATGGAAATCAAAACAAAACGCTGCGCTACAGCCGTTGCTCATTCACGCAAAACCACCAGCGAAGCACCGACAAACCTCCACCGAGAGCCGCATCGTCTTCTCCCTTCTTTGCTCCCTCCGCAGACAGGGAAAAAAAACCAAACTCTTACACACAATTCGAGCCGACGGGGATACGTTTGTCAACTTGAGTTTTTGTTAAGTTGAAAGGTCTTTACAGTCAATGGCGCGCTGCGCGGAGGAATTTCTCCGTGTTGGTTTTTCATCTAGATCTACTTTTCTGTCACTCCGGGACAAATTTAGCTAGCCCAAAAAATTGTTTTTAGTCCATAAATTAGTTTCGTGCGAGTCCGAACGGAAGACGCCGTCGATTTTGGGAAATAAACGCGATTTCACATGAGGGACTCGTTTGCGAGAAAGGAATGCGAGGATGTAGACAGGATGCGCTGTGCCTCTCTGGAATGTGGTTAATGCTTCAGAGAAACAATGATTGCGACCAACTCAGCAAGGGGCTGCCGACTCTGAAAGACCAGAGCTAGGAGAGGAGAGGAGGGGACGTCTGCAACCATCCAACCTCTCTTAAATACGAACACAGGACACCTCACCTGGTCCGTCCTCTCCTGGACCAGGAATAAGCCGCGGGGAACAGTTAATGAAGCAGAGCAGGGACATTTAAAACACTGGTCCATCTCTTTATACTTTGTAATAACTTATTTTAGGTCTGATAATACAAAATGTTTTTGGACAGATGCATTAAACCAGACACTAAAATACATCACTTCCTATGATAACAGGTATATGTTGTTGTAAAATAAATATATTTAAAAAGTTTTCAGTGATACACTCTGTGGGGCGTGTAGCTCTTCTTCCTCCCCTGCAGGTGGTGCCATGTACCTGAAAACCCTGCTTCTTAATAGACTTAAAAAGGGACACAACAACAGTTTTAAGATGGTCATATTTATTTGATATTTGTTCATAAAAGTCAATGAATAGAAAGCAACAATTTTCTGGATTTATTACTGAGAGATTGCGTTTATTCTGGTATCATGAGGTAACTGTTGTACACTGTGGAATTTTGTTTTCTCCTGAGTATAGTTTCATCTATATGCTTTGCATCTATGACAAAAAAAATGCACCAAGATATACATCTACAAAGTATATAAAATTATCCCCTGGATTATAAATGACAATTCCCTTCTTTTTACATTGAATTATTCTGTCTATAAACACCAGCTGATGACAATTTTAAAAACTGCACTATAAAAAATACATTTTATAATACATCTCAGTGAATGGAAACCCTGATTTCATTTAACCTCCAACAACTGGAAGAAAAGACAAAACTGCAGCAACAAATGCAGCAACAAAAAACAAGTTAAGAAGAAAGCGACTAAAGGAGTTGTGGACTTTTCTCCCATGACCTCTACTTCTAAACCACTGCACCACCTCATCCAGGTTGCGCTCCTGCGGTTCATAGCCCAGCTCTGCTTTGGCTTTGGACATGCTAAAATAATGCGTCACCCCAGTTTTGTACACTTCCGTGCGAGTCAGGAGTGGCTGAAAATTGTACAGGCGGCCAATGAGGTGGTGCACCATTTCAGTGAGAAAGGCAAAAAAGTAAATAAGTGATATTGGGAGACGCAGTTTTGGGTAGGAATAGCCCAAGCCCTCAATCAGGGGTCTGAAGAATTCAAAATTATTGACAGGTCGACCATCTGAGATGAAGTAGGCCTGGCCGGCAGAGCGGTGTTGCTTCTTTGCCGTCAGTGCCTCTGCTGCGAGCTCATGGGCTGACACCAGGTTGTCCACATGAACAAACTCTACAAGGCTATTTGGTTTACCATAAACAAACCTGAAGATGCCCTTTTCTATATACCTAACAATGCGAGGTAGGTGCCTCTGTTCCCCAGGGCCGTAGATTCCTGCCGGACGCAGTGCACAGGTTCTCAGCAGCCCGCAGTTGTCCTTTAATATTGCACCGTTAGCTTTCAGTACAGCCATCTCGGCAAGAGACTTTGTTCTGGAGTAGTGGTCCGGGTGGAGATGGAGGGGCAGATAAGGGAGGCTTTCATCGCCGTTCTCTATTGTCTGCCCCCCGAACACCACGTTGAAGGTGCTGGTGTACACCAGCCTGGGCACTTTACGCTCGATACAGGCCTTTAGTACGTTGTGTGTCCCTTGAACATTGACAGCCTCTATAAGTTGCTGGTTCAGTTGCTCTCTGCCAGACATGCCGTAAGATGCAATATGGAAAACACAATCCACACCACTCATGGCTTGCTCAACTTGGTCGTAGATGCGTATGTCACCCTGCACAAACACAATCCCATCTGGTACTTCTTGGGTCGGAGCTGCGGTGTCGAACAGAATAACGTGGGCTCCTTGTTTATGAAGGGAGCGCGCCAGGCTGTAGGAAAACATTTATTAGTTAATAAATGTTTATCACAGATGGAATATGGACATTTTATTTTTTTCACAAATAGATGAAGGTATTGCACCTTTACTTTAAAATCGATCACTTCACGTGGAAGATCGTTTAAAGATATTCGATACTTCTACACCATCTAGTGGTGGGATAGCAACGTGACAGAATCGAATGACAACACGTGCATATTACACTGTGTAACACGACTGTACTCCAACAGTGTTTGAGTTATTGTTAAATCTTACCGGTGACCGAAATATCCACAACCCCCTGTGATAAGAAACGCCCCGATACATGTGTTCTCCATCTTGTACGAAGCTGTGGAATCAACATTAGAAATCACACATAGCAAGTTATACAACAGAAACAAATTATGTAATCAAAAACGTAAAATCATAATTTAACCGCAGTATTTAAACATCTGATTTGGAGAAGTACTTCATCAATACTGAGTGCAAATTCACTAGAATATGCGTAACTTGCTCTCAAGGCTACATACCTCGTTAATACTTTGTTATATTCAGCAAAACGTTACGATTCGTTGAGTGTTCTCCTGACATGCGCAAACAAGACTCAACAAACCCAAGGCTGTGTAACCATAAAGTTAACAATCGAGGTCGACGACCACATGGGCTGGCTTAAAATGAGGCAAAAACTGGTTGATTAACATTTCATCTTACGCCCTATTGATGTGTTGCAGCCGAGGAAACCCGGAAACGGACCGGAAGTTCCTTGATTTCTATGTAAGTCGTATCTATAGCAATATGGATAGTAATGAAAGTACTACTAAAATAATGATAATAATAATAATAATAATAATAATAATAATTGCACTAAAACGAGTAACAAAGACAATAATACACTTTATACTGAATTTCTCCTTGAAAGAACATTGTTATGTGTAAATTTGAATTTATTACCAATATTAACATAATTCCTAAAATGAGACACATAGTTTACTGGCTTCTATTTCATTGGAGGATACACTAGTATACGCAACGGTTCCAATTTCCAACGCGAAATAGTTCAATAAGAGTACGCAACGTCATCGTCGACGTCATTATATTTCCGAGCACATTTTAAACTTCAAATTTGTAGCCCTTCCAGTCGCATTCGGTTGTTTGCTAAAATTCTAATTAGTAAATCCAAAACCAAAAATAATATAAAATATCACGATAAAAGTACTGAGGCTACAGGCTAAACTGCCAATAGAAAGTGGCATTCTTGTTCTTCGCACTGCCTTCTCGCTTCTTTTGGCCAATCGGACGTCACTGTTGATCTTACAGCCAATCAGAATAACTCTTACCGGTGTGCCTATCATCCACGGGAAAGCAGCAGTGCAGTTAGGCTGCGGGGAATAGCCGACATGAATTCACTGGAACAGGCGGAAGGTAATATTTTAAAATTAAATATTGTATCATTTAAGTCACAGTCTTGAGCGCTAATGTATACCGAACACCATAAATGTAACGAATGTTACTGTGACGACAAAACTAGGTTGTTTAGCTTGATAAAACACCGCACGTTTGTTAGCCTAATGAGTCGTTAGCAAACGTCCAGGGTATTTAACAGTCACACCGGACGGATGGAAATCGAACAGTTATTAACCTTTAAGGTGTAGATAAACTTTAGTCTATTATATACATTCGGATTATGTTATGGGTGCTAAAATACGATAATGTCACACCCGCGGTGATAACGTATTGAATTAAAGTCTAGATTAACTGTGTCAATTCATGTTTCAGACCTGAAGGCCTTTGAGAGAAGATTGACCGAGTATGTCTCCTGTTTACAACCTGCTACAGGCAGGTGGAGAAGTAAGTGGCCGTTAGAGAATGTTGGCAATGTAGTAATGGATTATTAATGATATGGCTCAGTCTATAGTCCACGTCATGCCTATTTTATTTATCAGTATGTCAACTTAGCAAAACAGTGGAACTTCTGAATCGAGATGCTTAAAAACTTCACTTTTAATAGTTTTATAGTGATCCTCCATAATATTTAGAAGATCTTTTCGTTGTGAGTTGTCTAATCTGTTTAAATTGACTAATTTTCTGTACTAATTAATGATGTGAAAAGGAAGAGAAAAAAACATATCTCTTAGAGCTAAATTACAGCTTTTATAGCTGTAATTTACATTACATGTACAATGTATTTACATTACATTAAATTACAAGACTTTTATCAAAAGTGGTTGGACAGCTATGGCTTAGTGGTTAAGGACCCAGACTTGAGTTTGGAGGGTTCCAGGTTCAAACACAGCAGCTGCCAGGTGACCACTGAGAATGGCATTGTCCACACACACTGCTCACTGGGCGTCCAAAGCTGCCCACTGTTCACTTTGGTAATGGATTAAATGCAGAGGACATTTTGTTTTGTGCAGTATCACAATGACAATATGTTTACTTTCCTTCATTTCTTCCTCTCCTTCCATTTTGAGGAAAAAGCTACAGTAACTTATAGCAAAAATAAATAGTTGATAATACATAAAACAAATATATAAGAAAAACAAATCAAAGTAACATCAAGTAAAAATACATAGAAGGTCAGTGTAAAATAGGATTGAGTTAGGTGTTAGCACATACAAGTAGGGGCAGGTGTTACTATCATTACAGTATTGTACTTTACAGCGTCATACTTCTAACATAGATCTCTTGAGTATGAACTTAAAATGTGTCCAAAAATGGGATAAAACATATTGGTATAAGAAACTGAAACCATAAAATGAGGAAATTGATTTAGCTAGTATTGCTGGAATTTTGAGAGTCTTAACATTGGATGTTATCCTTTGCTGTTTCAGTGATCTTGATTGTTGTGTCTGTGTGTACGGCCACCGGAGCTTGGAACTGGCTAATAGATCCTGACACTCAAAAGGTACGTTTTGACAAAATTATTCAGAAATGCTAATAATGAAGTACAAAATATGAAGAGAGACATTTGGAAAAAGCACCAGAAATTATAGATATGAATTAAATGTTTTTTTTTTGTTTTTTTTCTAAATCTTTTGGGATGTGCATTACTGTATTTGTTTACGTGTGTTCCAGGTCTCCTTCTTTTCATCATTATGGAATCATCCCTTCTTCACAATCAGTTGCATCACCCTTATAGCCCTCTTCTTTGCTGGGATACACAAACGTGTTGTGGCACCATCAATGTATCCTTTTAATATTAAGAAAGAATTCTGTTTTAAATATCAGTGGATACCCTGCTTATGTAACATTTTATATCTATCTTCTATCATGAAGTTCTCTGATTTATTTTTTATAAATAATCCATATATCTTAAAACTATGTATTTTTCTTGAATATCTACATCTTTTATCTACATTTAGAAAGCATGGTCTTATATTTTTTGGTTTGTAAGATAAACAAAAGTAAGGGACACAAATGCGATGCAACTAGGCAAGTAAATATTTTAATAAAAATGTGTTTTTTTTGTATTTTCTTTTTCTCAATTACCAGTTTACACCTTTAACTGCTTATTCAGTATTGCTGCTCGGTGTCGGACAGTTTTAGCAGAATACAACATGTCCTGTGATGACGTAAGTGTAATGCATTTCTATAGCATACATATATAACATTACCATATATCCCCTAATCATGCCTTCTGTGACGACAGTGTTGTTGTCACTGTATATTTCCCCATCATGGGTCAAATAAAAGACTAAGTTATACATTATTAATTGTTATAGTATTATCTTTAAATTAAGTCAGCACAAATGTATTAAATTTATATTGTTTTGTCTTTCCACAGACGGGTAAACTAATTCTCAAACCTCGACCAAACATTCAGTAGCCGCTGGGCTGTGTGCACTCTTCGGACACTGTGGTGTTTTCCTGGTCTCTCGGTGACACAGTGACCACTGGGTGGTCAGACTTGTTACTGTAATAGAAAGTCATGTTCAGGACTGAAGGAAAAAAGTGATGGGGGGGCTTTTTAAAAAACGGTGTTGCCATGTTGATGTAGCAACTGATGCTGCTGATCTGCTCACACGCTCCAGCTAATCTCTTTTTATCCCTGTTGTGTCTTCATATGTGTTAATTTGTTTCTTATGTTCGTTGTATATTTTATCCTAATGTTTATATTTTTAAAATGATTTACCAAATAAATACTCATTACGTAAATGTCTTGTTTTCAGCGAGGCTTTTTGCTTTTCCGTAGCTGATTTTGTGTTTTGCGACAGGCCTAAGTGCTTTCCGTTAGCAGGAACTGCTTTACGGTAGTGTACGCTCTTCCACATGGCCCTTACCAACCTGGCTGTTGCCGGAGGTGGTGTTTGTTTCATCTGATTAAAATTGAGAAAATACGTTATATGCACAGGTTACTCTCCAACAGAAGGAGCCATGGGTAAAAGTAAGACCAACAAATTTAAACGCCCGCAGTTCAACGCGGTCGGGCTGCCGGTGAACGCCGTGAAGGAACTCGACGTTGAGGAAGAGCAGACCGAAGAGGAGAGTTGTCCCGCTGCTGAGTTGCTGGAAAAAGTAGGAAAACGTTCAATAATGTGTGTTTCAGTGACACGTAGAATTATTGCACGGATCCTTACACATTAACTGTAGTCTTGGCCTTACCTTTTACCTCATCCAACTACCATTTACCTTTACCCCCAAACAGTCACGTGTTAATCTCGCGTCAATAACCTTATGTACTTTTTTTCCTGCCTTATTATGATTTATTTCACTTTATTTGATATAGAATTATTAGTCTGCATATGTCAGACAGAGCAAATCAGGTCGTTATGATCTGAAGATGACGCAATTTTACAGAAGACAGGACAGGACATAAGGAATAACTCACTATGGAATAAGCTAACAGAAGGACAGAGTGTCCAGGTATAAGGACAGTTGTACAAGGAAATAGCTACTTATGTGAAATTGTTTAATTTGTTTTTAAGTTGTTTACTGTCCCTTTGTGGGTCACAACATCAACCAGTGAACCCTAATACTAGTTTATATGGAATAAATGTCTTGTCAGTATTTACCATCTTATTTAATTACACTAATTTATTCAGTTTGTTCACAAAATGTGTTTAAACTTGAGTTTTTATTAAATTTATTCAATAATAAGAAACCTTAACAAGAGAGAAGCTTCTGTCTTGATTGTCTCTTCTCAGATTAAAATAAAAAATACATTGCAGGATTCAGATGCTTTGCCCTATAAAGCTCAACAATGCATTTTTTTTTCCATAGTTGCAGAGTCCAAGTGCAGATGTCCGGGAGTTTGCATGTGCCAGCATCTCTCGGGTGGTGCAGCAGAGCCAGACCATCCCAGGGTTTCTTCAGAGGGGGGCTGTGAGGTGCATCGGACCCTTGCTGCTGGACAAGAGCCTCGCTGTCAGGGAGACGGCTGCAGGAGCACTTAGGTCAGGCTGTGGTTTAAGGACGAGATGTTTCTGTGATAAGACTGTCAGCTAATGTAAAGGAAAGGGTTTACAGGACAGTTGTGAGACCAGCCATGATGGATGGATTAGAGACACTAGGAATAAGTAGGAGACAGAGCCGGAGGTGGAGGAGTTAAAGATGCTGAGATGTTCTTTAGGAGAGACAGGGATGGAGAGGATCAGGAATGAGGTGATTAGAGGGACAACACAGACAGGAAGGTTTGGAGAAAAAGCTAGAGAAGACAGATTGAGATGGTTTGGACATGTTCAG
>JAFBJS010006050.1:29156-43367 GCA_016785265.1 Paraplagusia blochii | reverse complement strand
CGGACTATAAGCCGCAACTTTTGTCACACTATTTCAACCCTGCGGCTTATGCAGACCAGGGTTATCATCGTTAACGAAAACTAACAAAAAAACGAAAACGAAAAAACGAAAACTCTTCGTTAACTGAAACTAACTAAAACGATCATTAAATTAAAAAAACTATAACTAACTAAAACGAAAATGTGTCCTAACAAAACTAACTGAAACTAACTGAAATTAGAAATGAACTACTCTTCGTTTTTGTCTTTGTTCGAAAAACAAAAACTAATTAAAACTAAACTAAAACTAAACATTTTGGACAAAACTAAAACTAACTAAGACTAAATTAGTTGCTTTTATGAATAACTAACACTAACTAAAACTAATGTGCTAAAAGGCAAAACTAACTAAAACGAAACTAAACTGAAAAATCCAAAACTATTATAACCCTGATGCAGAATTGCGGCTAATGTATGCATTTTTTCTAACTGCTTGAGCAGAAAACAGACAGGTGGTGTTGAGGAAGACGCAGGTCACAACCGCCAATAAACACCATAGAAGAAGAAGAAGTTTCACATACGGTAACGCACTTTGTACATGAATAAAATTAGCATAAACTGACCCTCATCATGGAAAATGCAAAAAGAATGCGGCACATGTGGCTTACAGTCAGGTGCGGTTTATGTATAAAATGTTATTTTCCTTTAAAAAATGTATTGGCTGCTGCTTAGTCCGGAAATTAAAGTACTTTGAAACAGAATTTTCAAGGATATAGAGTTGCAAGTTTTAACACATGTCTTAAAGGCAGTGAGTCGTACTTAGCCAGGACTCTCCCTGAGGCAAAGAGAGACCAGCAGGGGGTGTGAAAAGTCACACACCAGACAAAAGAATGTTAGAGAACAATCAGTGGAGATTATCACCTCATCCTGTCCCTCACCTGGAAGTCATGTTGTCATTATAAACAGAATAGGACAGATAGTGGGGAAAACTTCACCCCTGAGAGGAAAGGGATTTAAATTTTAAAATATCTACATACTTAAGCTTTCATTCACAGCATGCTGACCTTCTACAGTTCCTGTAGAGCAGAATTCACACTACAGTGCTGGATCACTGTGACGGGACCAGGGTCAAACACTTAATTTCCCTAAGGGATTAATCTATCTTTCTATGAAGGTCCTAATGTGGGATGTCTCACACATTACCAGGATATGTTGTGGTCTGAAGTCAATTTCTACCATTTCTTGACGTCTTTCTTCCAGAACTGTCACAAGTTTCAAACAAATCGCAAGACCTTCAGCAACTTGTGGTTTAGAGTGGCAAAAGAAGAAGCCCTGTGAGTGGAGATGTTGTATTCCATGTGACACAATACATACTAGTCTGCTAACCTTTAGAAATATATCTAGAAACACCCAAAGTCCTTATTTGCCTTTGTATTAAAAAAGGTTGGTCAGAATCTGAATGAAAAACGTTATCTCAACAATCCTTAAGGGAACATTTATTGTTGCTACAGCCGACATGAAGGAGCATTTCAGGAACAAGGTTAATGAACATTTTCTTCTTCTTTTTTCTCTTTGTTTCCTACCCGGTGGCTCCATCTCTAGCATTCTTGGAGCTACCAAAAGGGTATTGAATCTTGAACATGAAGGAAACATACCTATTACAAAATATTGATAAAAATCACGAAATGTTTACACCTAAAAATATGAAAAGTTGAGCTCAAGAGTAAAAAAACGTTTCGCCAACAAGACAAAACTTGAACCAAAAGAAATTATTTTTATAAAAGACATTGCTTGTCTTTGTGCCAATATGTCCCTAGGCGCTTGTTTTTAGGTCATGCTAAGAGTTATTGAATGACTGAGCACAGATTGATAACAGTAAAGCAGCGATGTTAAAAGCTTTTAGTAACCATCATAACAAATGATGAGATGGTCAAATGGTGTAATATTTTTCTTGCAGATTTCATCTTATTTTTTCAATCTATCCTAAGTGTATTTTAGAATGTGAAACGAAATGTATAAGTATAAACTTGTTGGAAGCAAAGAACTCAGTTATTGTCTCATAGAGGAAACACAACTGAAATTAACCCATTGACAAAAGACAAAAATAATACATTTTATAGGTTGGAAAAGGCTCCAATTGCGTTAGCAGCTGATCCACTACTGCAAGTTCACAAACAGCTAAAGAAACAAAGTAAAGTGTGAAAAGGATCTGCCATAAATGCACATAAATATACAAACAGTCAGCGTCCAGCATCTGCTCTCATTAATGTTGACCAGGTGACGAGCAGTGAATGGTACAATTCCCTAGAGGGATGCTAACACTTAGAAAATTAAACCACACATGCATTAGTGCATGTAAATTGAGATGGGAGTACAATAAGTCACACACACATCCACATGTACGCTTACACACACACACACACACACACACACACACACACACACACACACACACACACACGAACACACGGGTTAACTAGTCCTTCTCTGTTTCAATGACCATATGTCAATTTCTACTACAGCGCAGCTGGACTGTGAGGAGAATTAGCTTCTGTTAATTGGATCACTTCCATACATCAGGGCTTTCCTCTCCAATGACTCCCGGTAAGTAAGGTCAGACACATTACTCACAGAAGTAACCTTGGGTGATTGTGGACTTTGCCAAGTCTATCAAACTGATGCAGACAAGCAAAGAGGGACAGTGAACAACAATGTGATTACATCTTAATCACTATTAAAACATTTCATTCCATTCATTCTCTACATAATGAGATTGAGATTTGTGGACTTCAGGTGGTAAAACTATGTAAACACGGGGATCGTAACTACCAAAAAATTATCCATCAATCCATCCATTATCTTTCATTTATCCGTTACCAGGTTTGAAGCAAAAACTGATCAAGTCATACGCTCTTGCATGGCAAATACCATGCAGCACACGCTCTAAACGAAAACGGAGAAGTTGCTTTTGTTGTTGTACTTCTGAGGGTAATTTGTGTCCGTCAGGACTGACATGTTATTGCAGGACTCGAAATAAGTCTGCATGTTTTCACAAGATTAGACAGAGCAGCTCTGTCAGCACTGTGCAAAGAAGCCAGAAATAAATGTTGTTTGTTTGTATTTAAGATTGGCATACGTTGGCAACTTTCAAGTCAAGTTTACCAGTATTTCACAGTGATCTTGTGACGTAGTTCTTTGATCCAAACTTCTCGTACCCAGCCTCATGTTTTAGAGACTTTTGCTCAATTTCTTCTTAAATTCAGATTTACCTTTGATAAATTTGCAGCTTGCGTGCCTCATAATGAACTTTACGAGTAAGTGGTTGTTGCAAATATCATGATTTTTCAGAGGGAGTTGCGTCATGTCGCCCAGGAGCCCCTGCCGCAAGGAGAATGTCCACTGTGAAATTAAAGGGTGGTTTCTCTTACACTCTGCATGGGTAATGCTGTGCTCGAGTGTGACGGGAGTGGTGCGTAATGAAATTACTGCTGCTTTCCATCACTACTCCCGCTTCGCTGCCGTGCAAAGTGTGTTGCGACACTCAAGTTCGTCTAAAGCAGCGGGCACAAAGAGGTGACCAACGTGAACTTCCTCCTGCCTTTCAGTCCGTGTCTGGGATTCTGTCAACGTGGCAGACCTCAGATTCAGGCGTGACAATAAATTCCACACCGAGGAAACAGAAAGAGAGGGCCTCTGTCCCAACTGAACCTTCTCTCTCATTCTTTCCCTCCGACGTTGACATCACATGGGTGGGGTGTCTCCGCGTCTAGCTATTGGAAGGTTGAACACAAGGAAAAAGTTTCTCCGCTGCCTCAATAAAGGAAGCTGTCACCAAACTGATTTAAGAATAGCCTCAGGTGTGGTATGTGTCAAACTATATGAGACAACAAGGGGAAAGAGGGTACATGACATAAAGGACAAAAATGTAAAAATGGAGATAAAGTTTGGCAGCTTAAAACTCAGCATGAAAAAGAAAAAAAAACTGCTGCAGTCAGGAGAATTCCTCACTAACATCTGCTTCTCATTCCAACAATAGCACTCTTTGATTCCTAATGCACATAGCAAACTGCTCCATGTGTCCACGGATAGCATTCGACAACCTGGAGCACATGGGAATGCTAACTCCTCATTTGGAGATTTGAACATAAATCTTACTTTAACTAGTTGTCCTCTTAGCCTATAGCGAGTTAGGAAACAGATGGTCCAGTCAGGACAAATCTATATGTCTTTTGTCAAATTTAAGCTTGGGTCCAAACAAGCTTTGATTTCTGATTTTCTTATCACATTCAGTCCACCGTTTGCTGTCACATATTCATTCGGTGACAACAGATCTAATAGACCATCTTATTAAAATACAATAGTATAGTAATACTGGACAATGTGTATAGCTTAAAGGGAAAGATATCTTTTTTCCTAAATCTGGGAGATTCCATTCTTGAAGGAACAGTTGCCAATGCTAATCATGCAGCACTAATCCCAGTAATCACAAACGTTACAAATTCCCCAGTGACAGTTTTCTGAAGTTGTGGTAGATAAATACCCATTAAGAAAATTACATTTCCACTGTTCTGAAATATATTCCTACCTATAAAATCTTCCTACCCGATTTAACTGTGCATGGACACAACAAGGATTTCTCAAGTGCACACAGCCTATAACTTTCTGCTACCAGACCAGTATAAAAAGTATCAAGAATCTTGTATCAATGACTCTGCGTCCTTTTGAGTTTATTGTCATTGTCTTCACAAAGAAAATGCTTCCTAAACAAATATAGTTGCACGAAAACAAGCCTAAATTTTAGGCACATTTGTCTAGGGCCACTGTATATCGGTTTTTGGGCAATGGTTGTCGCACTCACAGAAAGGCTCCAGGCATGTGGAGTTTATATTCAAAAGTTATATGGAGAAAAAAATAAAGAAACAAACAAAGTGATTCTAGCACTGCAAGGGCAAACATGTTATATCTAATGCCAGAAAATGGAAATAAAAACTAACCTAATTTATAGAGCCAGTGCCTGAGCAGCATGTGTGTTCCACAGGCAGTAGACGCTGACACACTGACCTGTCTGACACATTAAAAGACATTTGTTTCAGAAGGGCACAGCCTTTATAAATTGCGTTAACGACCACATCCTGGAACCTTTTAACTCTCTGCTCAGTTTTCTGCCAACAGAGATTTTTATTTAGCTAATGAAAAATGTTGCTGAGGTGAGGCGTCGCCTCAAAACAAGCTGGTTACAGGATTGATTTAGCTAAAATGAGACCTACATAATATTTAATACTTAATAAACAGGAAGTCAGGTAAATGTTTTGATCCCTTTCCTAGACTGATGATGACATCCATTTACTTATTAAACCAGTGGTACCCAAATTAGGGGTGGCCTCCTAATGGAGATGCAGGTAGGGAGCAGCAGGATAAACTAATCTTGATTTCTATATCTATTTAAATTGGTTTGTAAAGCAAAGAAATATAGTTGGATTTTTGTGACAATAAAACTTTACCTGATGGTAAAATAGAAGTAGTTCCCAGTAAAGTTTTAGTTCTTATTATAGCTTCCTGTAGTGTATTTCAGTTCCTGGTCGACTCATGATGTCAGGAGGTCCTTGCCTAAAAGTTATGAAGGAATCTAACTCTTAACGTTTGCCCAGTCTATAATGATGTAGTCTGTTATTTACTTGTCTTTGCTGTCCACAATGTTTTGATGAGGTAACACTTGAGATATTAATAGTCTGTAAGCACGTTTGGCTGCTCAGCCACAAATACTTGGATGCCGTGTGTGTGTAGTCCTCTAAGCCTAATCTCAGTGAGAGGGAAAACCCTGAACACCCTTTAAGAACACATGACACTTTGCCTACACAATCTCCTTGCATATATTTTTTTTGTTGAGTAACGCAATTCTCCCATTTATCTATTTGGTGCTCATAGCACAGCAGACAAACCATCTTCAGAGCCAAATATAAAATCCAGGAACCTTAACTAGACCTTAAAGATAAGTTGAAGGGTTGCTTCGTCTAAATGACAGCAGTTACAAAAAACCCAAACAGAGCCAGCTTCAGATTGATCAAAGTTTTCACTAGTATCTGGGCCAGGGCTCACCAACCTGGTACCCTTGGGCACCTGGTAGCCTCCATGGTCTACCAAGGATGCCCGTGGGATGTGTTGCAAAGAAAAAACATGTCCAGGTCAACATTGTAATGTTTCTGTGGTTTTTTTAAGCAGATGTTACAAAACAATTATATTTTAAAGAGTGCAATCAAGACAGTCAGAAGATTGGTCACTGTTGTTTATTGTCCCAGAATTTATTATTACTACATTGTTTGGTAGTTTTGCTTCAAACAAGTAGCTCTTTGCATTACTGAGTGTCCTTGAAGTGGGTCTGGGATTTTAAAAAAGGTTGTGACCACTGAAGTCGGCAGTAGAAGCCTTAGGAACCCTGAGGCTTCTACTGGTCCAGATGTTGAACTCGTTAACCCTTGAAAGTCATGTCAGAAGCTTGCACAGTGCTCTAATGAAATTAAGTTGTGCAATACACCAAGACCAATGTAAGGGGTGATGTGAGAATTTTGGCTCACAACCAAACTTCCTCGGTAAACTCAGATGTAATTTGCATCACAGTATCCAAATAAAGTGTAAAGGTAATCAAACTCTCTGACAATAAACTCTAGGGATCTTCACATCACGTATGGCCTTGTTCCAGGAATGACTGCAGATTAAGGGTTCTGAGCATCATCCCATGATTGATTACTCTGCTTATCTGAAAGTGTATAATTAAGAAAGTCACAGTGAATTTCATTTATACCTACAGCTGCTATCGCAACACATTCACAGCTGCCTTTTTCCTCAATATTGGTTTGGTGACTAATTGTTAAGGTCATGTGACACTGCAAGGGACTTCAGTAATAGAAGCTAAGATTTTAACCCAAAAGGTGCTAAAATCTTCTTTTTCTTGCACCTTGTACCTTTTTCAGGGATTGCCAGAGTGAATCTACTTTTTCCAATTCACCTTGTTCTCACCCTTTTCTTAAGCCAATTATCTCCATGTCCCCCCTTACAATATCCATATATCTCATCCTTGGCCTTCCTCTTCCCCACCTGGTAGCTCCATCTCTAACATTCTTCTACCAATGTATCCACTGTTCAGCAACTGTCAGCATCCGTTGGGCAAATGCTGGATCTGTGGTACTCTCTCTAGGCATGGAAACGTACTGTTGTCCACAAATCTTGAATTCTTGAATGATCCTGGCCCCAACTACTCTTTCCTAAATCTTCATCGTATGGCTCATCAACTTTATCCATCTGTAGTTGTTACAACTTTACAAACCACACTTGAAAATCTGATCTAATGGCAACTCTCTCTCGCCTCAGGATGTTCTCTGCCACTAAATCTAGATCATTCCATAACTTCTCCGTTTCTACTAAATTACTGGGGGAAAACCAACTGACAACATTAAACATCACTCAATCTATTTCTACCTTCACACATATTAACCTGTCTGACCGCCATTTCACCTCCACTACATTTCTTGCAAATTAGTCCTAGGGGATTTACCTCTCCTCCATTTCTCTTTTCATCCAAACCATGGTAAAATATCTGAGAAATATCAGGAACGAGGGTTTAAGCACAATAAGGCAAAACTGTTTCTGATTGCAAAAAGAAGGGAGTGATAGAGGGCAAGGCATCTGGTATGAAATCTGCAATTATTAACAAAAAAAGTAGTAAACAGTTCTCTAATAATGTGCTTAAATACACAACTGGTTTGAAGTATGTCCAAGTACTGTTTCTACAGTCTAACCACTATGAACTGGTCAATCTCTATGAAAATATTAGCTGATTAAACCTGGGGCTTGTTGTTTGAGTCAAGTATGTATGGTTACAAAAAATATAAAAAGGTCTTGTAATTTTGCCAACAACCTTCTTAAGAATCGAATACTATTGATGTTTCAGCCATGTATGCAATATATGCTGCTACTGTTTGACTCAAGTAGTACAAACGACAATGAATGCAACTGAATTCTATCAAACTGCAGCAGCATTTTAGACTGTTTTTATAGAGCAGCAATTCCACTGTCAAATTTAGAGTGGTGACTACACTAGCAGTGTTGCAATACTGGACCTTTGGGAAAAAAAAAGGTTGATGAAATACCAAGACGCAGGTTACAGGTAAGTAGGTTTTTAGGGTTGTTTTTGTGGAGTGAAGACTAAGAAAGAAAGACGAATCACGTAAGAATTCTGTTATACCAATAATGCTTTTTGGAAACCAAAACTATAGCAACAACGTAGAATCAAAAAGTGTTCAGAATACTTCCAAAAAAACTCCAAAGTCTGTTCACACAACAGCGAAGGTTTTCCACTTCTTCGTGCTCATAACATCTGGCTGCCATGTTGCTCTGAATAACGAGTGACTGACACACACACACACACACACACACAAACACACACACACTCACACACACGTACGCACACACGCTCTCTGCCTTCAATGCCAGACGTGTCAGAACAGAGTCAGCATCCATTCCCCGCCCAGCATTCAGTCTTTGACTGTGCATGAGCAATGCCACAAAACTAGCAATCGTTGTGCAATACACCACAGAAATGTCAACCCCACCATTACGAAGGCCTGAAATAGAGCAAGTAGCATTAAAAGAGATGGTTAAATGAGAGCTTTAATTACAACAAACCCCAAAAGGCACCACATTTCTCTCCTCAGACCGAGATTCCTGCACTGACTGACTGAAATAGAAGGAAGTCGCAGGTGATCCGATCTGCTTCCTGTGTGCAGATTTTTGGAACAGGAATCACCTCCTCTATTGTTTACACTGTCACACCTGAGGAGAGTCATGAGACTGAAATACAGTGCAGTACATACAAAAGTAAGGAACAAGATGACTTTAAGATGAGTTTAACTGCGACATTTGGAATTTACAAAAACAGCACGTCATCATGGTCTGGTGTATAATTTTAGGTTTTGGACACTTGATAGTTAGCCAGCACTTTTTAGCTATTAGAGAGAACATATTTTTATCTTAGTACAAAAACAGAGCAAGAACTAAGTCCATAATTGGAACAAAAACAACAACACAACCAACAGAGAGTCAAACAAACCTAGAAAGTAAACCAAAACCAAGTTAAAATGTCAGGATTGGTCATGGATCTATGAACTGAAAATACCCTAAGAATCTGCCAAATATAAATACGCACATTGAGGACAGATACATCCTTTGTATCCTTGCTTAGTTCTGCAATAACATGCCACAGGAAGCAGAGTACAAGATACAAACGCAGGAAGACAAGTACCCATTACTTTGCCTGACCTGTGTGTAAGAGACAAAGACACCAGGGAGTTCCACAATAGGGAAAAAAATATAAAAACTAAATGAATAACTTTAAACTAAAAGTTCCCAAACTATTTTTCTGTAGAGCCCCCTGTCTTGTGGTTAAGTGTAAGTAGAGATTTTATACATTTTGTTTCAAAAGCTTCAACCTCTTCCAATCAAATGTTGCCAAATGTGGATAATGCACCTGATTAAATCTTTCCTGGTCTTCCAACCTTACATGCAAAATAATCCACCTGGGAGAGACAGAATGCTAACCCAGAAAGCCCAGGGCAACTGTATAACTTACAGTTAAGACATTTTACCAGTACACACACCCACTGTAAACACAGATGCGATAACAGGCACAATCAGATTGTTAGATATAAGGTTTCTACTCCTTTCTGACAACAACAAAAATCTCATCTTTCTCCGTCCTGCATCATCAGTGGCACCTGCAGCCACCTCAGTCTCTGGTTATGGTGATCTTGCACTCAAAACACGGAAACAAGCACAGACCAGAGTTTCCTCTACTTCAGAATTGAAGTGATAACAATATGAAATGTGTACAACAACACCAGCATTATCTCAAGAACCACAGTCGACCTTTAAAGTAAACCGTTAAAGGCACCTTTTGTATTCAATGCAGACTTTCAGCATCAGCAGTAAAAAAAAAAAACAGACCAGAGGGCAGGGAACTAGTCCAGCTTTTGATGTGGGGTTAAGCTGAAGAAAACTTGAGGGAAACTACGCAAACTGAATTTGAAGGAAAAAAAAAACATGAGCAAAAAGGCAAAGAGATTGCAAAAAATTGTATTGATGGATTTTTCATCAATTGCATAATATTTTATAGAATTCACAGAACGTGTTCTGTTGGCAAGCAAGACTAAAGGTTTTAGCCACCAAGCCTTAATGTATTTCAATAAAACGCACAGTAAACAGCAAAATGAATTTTAAAAATAAATACAGTAAGTAAGCAGCATGTACTATATATACCTTTTGCGGACCTGACCACTCATTTAGTAAAAACAGATTAAAAAAAAACAACTCAAGATAATGGCTTGAGACCTAATATTATTATTATTACCCTTTCGACTTGTACCGTTGACACAGGGGTTGACACAGCGAGTCAACAATTTTCATTTTACTCAACAGCACTGTTGGCGGTTGTTGTTAACCTGGGCTCCGACCAATCTGTATGAAAATCATTTTGTTTTTTCGTATCTTTGATTTGGCCAACGTTTTACGCCAGATGTCCTTCCTGACGCAACCCTCACCATTTATCCGGTCTTGGGATCGGCACCAAAAACACTAGCTTGTGCTCCCTAGTGGCTGATTCAATAATAAACATTAATTGTATAATTGATAGCTAAGTTGCACCAGCCAGTGTCCATACATGAATTTTGGAACAATCCACTGACTGAACCACACTCCCCCTGCCCTGGCTTCAAACAACGCCACGTGTAATGTGTGGTATTCCTCGTAACAGGAGGGAAAAATAAATGTAAATCTACCAACGGTAAGGAATCATAACAGAGAAGACCAGGGTCTGTCTTAGGAAATGTTAGATTTTCCCTGCACACATTCCTGCGACACATCTAATGAATGAGTCACCGAATACCTTTGTTCCCACATTTCCTTTTTTGTTTCCTACGCCGGCAGCACTCTTCCTGTCCAGCCAGCACCTGCACCATCTCTCTTTCATTCACTCCATGAGCCAAGGTGGTGTCAAAGTCACAAAAACACAAGTTGTTTTGCTTCCTCTTCTCTACATTTACATCTGGAACAGGGAGCCCTGTGGTCTTCAGGCATATAAACTACAGTAGCTGATTAGTCTGCCATGTGTGCTGGATGAGATTCAAGTTTTAACTCTCCTTTTGGGCATTTCCCAAAATCACCTCTGTATCATCTTGCAACACAGTTTATTACGTTGTATTAATGATCTCATTATGAAGTGTCTTAGAAAGGAACATATGACTAACAGATTATTTTGGTCAACCAAACGTAACATCCATGCTTGCAGCTGAGGTGGCCTATGGCTATGGAATCAGTAAATGTGCCAAGCTTATAGCTACAGGAAAGAAGCTGCTATGAATGTATTCGCAATTGTGTGGACTTGGTTCTTGACTAAATAAAAGAGCTGTTAATCCGTTTTTTTTTTTCAGTAAAAACCTTACAAAATAGAAGAACCAGTTGAACAACAGTTAAATTGAAGAGAGGCTCAAATGATAAATCAATTCGAAAAATTTTTTAGATTTACTTGTTGTAGTCTCACAGGAAATACCTTTCTTATGAATGATATTGTTGGAAAGTGGGTCTGTCACTAAAGAGGAATAGAATAGTCCTTTATTGTCATTGCACAGTGAGGAGGTACAACGGAATTGAGGAGGAAGTAAATTTATTCTATCTTTTTTTAATCTAAGCAAGTGCATGTAACTACTACCAATGGGCACATAATAAGGGGGATTCCCATCCTCCCTCTGGACCTCTACTTGTCAATACCAAACACAAGAGAAATTGCTTGCATTCCCATGAGCTACTAAATAACGTGTCGGGTTTACCCAAAGAAAATTGAAGTGGGTAGACCAATGTTGGTTAACACAATATTAAAGTTCTACGATCAACAACATCACTGCAGAGGAATTATAGGAACGGTAATTAAACAGTGATAACAGAAGGAGGAAAAACAAAAGTTACACAATCAACAAGACAGTACATGACTTTCAACATACATACAATGTTGACTGCAGTAAATTCACAATATTAGGGCAAAAACATCACTCGTTGTCGAAACTGTTCAGCTTGCCAATATTAGGTCTTAGTGATTTATTTTCAAGTACCACAAGGGGGAGCCCATTTTGGAAATTTGTTTAGTGAGAACTTTACTGGTAAATTGTATGAAATGAACCTCGTTTTGAAACAATACCTTTTTAAAAAAACCTGGTAAAGTCAATTTCAATTCAGTGGTAATTATGCAACGTCACAAAAAGTTGTTATGGTCTTTGCACAATCTTCCTGGAATTTGTGATTAGGTCTTATACATCAAACATAAGAATAAAAAAACTGATGTGCAAGGCGTTGGTTAAATAAAAATAGTGGCTCTGTTAGTTATTTATCAAATTTCTAGTCTGTCAAAAAATATATAGGTGTTAAGTAAGAAATATAGAAATTCGCAAAAAGAGAACAGTTTAAGACTGCCAGTTAGATTAAATTATGGAGAAACACTGTAACTAAAAAAAATTCAAAGAAAAAAACCTTCCCGCTGAGACTATCGATAGGAAATTCCATGTAAAACATCTTGGCTACATCGTTATTGTAAAGCAACGCAACTCAGCACCTCCTCCACCACTCAGTAATACCTCACTTACAGATTTAAAAACTCCTAAAAATCCCAACCAAACGCCCAACTTGGTTAAACACGCCTTTGAATTGGTTTCGGAAAGTATATCTACTAAATAAATATATAAATAACGGCATTTAAGTAACTGTTGAGAAAGTCCCAAGGATGACGACTAAATACGGCTATATGCACTAAAACAAGGAGAGAGCATCCAGCATGACAAAATAGGGGGAAAACTTACCGTTTAGCGAGAATAAGTATTTCCTTTGTGTGTTTATATCCAAATAATTCAAATTGGCAGCTCTGAATAGTTTGTATATAAAAATGTGAGCAAAAAATCCACACAGTTAAGGAGGAATTCACCAAGTTTTCGGATAAGGACTCGCAGTTCCTGCCACTTTTCCCTCACTACCACATTCTGTACCCGCTGGAACTCCACGGAGGAGATAGGAGGACATGTGCGGAGGATGGAAATCGAAATACAGGGGGCGGCCGTAAAAGTGGAGGCATGGAAATTTAAATATTTAACCTTTTAAACCCTATTAAAATATATTACGTAGTAACTAAATGTAAATGCCTTCTAGGTATTATTTTATTGTGTCAATGTGTGTTTGCTTCCTTCAAAGGACCTGGCGGTCACATTATACACCCCCTGACTGGGTAGAGACTTGGTATGGTCCACGGCTGCCTCTCATTCCATTCCTACAGACCCGAGTTGCTGCTGCGTTTCTGCCGCATTAATTTTGGAAGACGCGGTGGGGAGAAATAGCAACAGCGTCGTCTGTGTGTCTCTAAAGAGAGCCCAAGAAAGAATAAATGAAAACTTGAGTGATGTAGGTCGGTTATTTTAATCACTATCTCTGTACAGATGTAAGTATATCTTCTTATAAAAAGTGCTGTAACACAGTACATCGTTTCACACGGTTACTCAAGAAACTGGTTTAAACCAGATTAGGAAATGTACTGAACTTTAAAGACTCCATAAATCTGTCATCTTTTAAAACTTTGTTAAACTTAGCCGGCTACATCTGATATATGCCACTGTGCTGTGACACCTCTTCCTGTGGCACTGTAACCTAGAGCATCTATTTTTTGTTTCTTTTAATCTCTTATCTCACAGATAGCAAAATATGTGGTTCACATCCAGTATACTTGACATTTGACATGGGTCAAATGGCCAAGGCAATGTTAACAGCAGTCTACATTAAAGTATTCTTAGGTCAAATATTGTAGATGTTAAAAGTCTGTCAATAATTTTACAATGATCTCATTACATGTAGGCAACTTAAGGCAACATCTACTCATAAGCAAAAATGAAACCAGACCTAAAGCAGACATGTAAGATTTTCCTTAATTTTAGGTTATTTAAACCTTATTGATAAATATAAAAGATTCTTCTTAGGGGTGACTAGGATGGACAGGATCAGGAATGAGGTGATTATTGGGACAACACAGACAGGAAGGTTTGGATAAAAAGCTAGAGAAGCCAGATTGAGATGGTTTGGACATGTTTGGAGGAGGGACAGTGGTTATATTGGTAGAAGAATGATCCTAGAGATGGAGCTACCAGGTAGGAGACAA
>JAFBJS010006050.1:11557-29120 GCA_016785265.1 Paraplagusia blochii | reverse complement strand
TAGTTGGAGTTAGAGTAGAAGATACAGAGGACAGGGGGAGATGGACATTGTTGACTCGCTGTGGCAATTCCTGATGAAAGGGATAGGCTGAAAGGAAAAGAGAAAAAAGATAAGTATAAGGGATAATAAGAAAGCAGCATTCACAAAGAATAACTGTGTATTGACCTTTTTATTTGTATCAAGCTAATGATTGGGGAACTACATTGTTCAGTATTGTGTGGATTCTCAGTCATCCTGGTCATTTAATCCAAAATACTTACTTCATGGGCAACTTCATAGAAGGTATCATATTTTTGGATTGACCAGTAACGTGCTAACTACCAGTAGTTACCTGCGGTATTCTGTAGTATTGAAAAAAATCCCTACAAATGTTACGGATTGCAATGACCAACGTTTTGAGTATAGTCCATATTTGTGACCAAAACTAATATTAAGTTAAAAATTTGCCACATGACCATCATTTACTTTAGTGGACATTATTCCTGGTACTGTAGTGTGTTATTACCAGCACTAATAACTTTCCATTTGGATACTTATGATCCTTAACCAAATAGGGAAGAGTGCGGACATCTTCTTGCACTGTTTTTCAACAACTCAAGAGGTATATTGTTGGAACCCAACATTAAGTACTTGTGGTTTGCATTTTCTTCTTTCCTTTTTTAACCAGGTAATAGATTACAGGTTAGCTTTGTTGTCCGTAGGTCCTTCTTTGATGTCACTTCAAAGCTTTGCACACACTGGGCCAGAGGAGGTTTCATCCTGACTTGACCAGGCACACTTCTGTCCGTCTTTTCATGTACACCACATTGCTCTCTCTGTCTCTCGCTCTCTCTGTCAAGCAGAGTCTGGGCCCCTGCAGCACTAATTACAGGTCACTATGTCAACTATAAGAGGGGCTCTCACCCCTTCTAAGCCAAGAGCTGATGTCATGATGGGGGAGTTGGGAGTCTTATGGGTAGGGTACAGTACAAGTAACATTTTAGTCCATAGCATTTGTTGAGTTAAATAGGAATACCACTATATCTCTTTTTTTTCAGAACAAAGAAACAGCTTCCTTGGCAAAAAAGGCTTAATCTTGTTTCCTTGTTCATCCAATTTGGCTATTTATACACTAAGGGTAAGTGGTCACCATATGTGGCCACATATTGTGACTTATAGAAGATATATTGTCCTGGTAATCTCTTGTGGGAATTGATGTAGATGCTAGCCAGAGCACTTTTAAGTAGTAGTGAATTGTGTCAAAAATACAACACCACCTGATTTGTGTAAATGTTATTTGATTATATACTCAAAGGGCCTGTGTTTGATTATGGAATATACAAACTTAGTGGTAAAAGGCATGCAAACATGATAAAAACATAGTATTGTGTCGCTCCAGACATGTTCCACCCATTACATCACCGCTCCACCTCCCTCTTTCAGTCTTTGTCTACATCAGTCCTCCATTGATTTGATTAGCTTTCTCTGGCTGGGCTGCAGACACCACTGGGAGCAGCTCGGGCTATTTGTCGAGCCAGTGTTGAACTAATTGAAATAACTCCCTCCCTCTCACCCTGGGGAAAGATGAGTGGCCGCCCACCACACTTTAGTCAATGTGAAGAGACCTCACCATCAGCACTTCACTGGTTTCTAATGTCACAGGAGCAGCTAGTTCTGCCACTAAACAACATAAGACCAAAGAATTACAATGAAAACTCCACCTTAGATTAACAACAACTCGTGAACATATCAGGTCAACCTGTGTCCTATCTAAGACTTCAGCCTCTAACTGGTAGCTAGGCAGCCAGTGCTGCCAATCTGTATGTTTCCTTCTAGACAGAGGTCCATTAGTGGCCAAACTGCTGAGGTTGCTGAGGTATAATAGTAAACAAGCAGAAGGGTAAGTGGAGATTTGATGTGCCCTGGAGAACCACCCGTGTCAGTGTTGTAAGATATTTATTATTATCCGAGGATCCAGCCCGGCTGTGGTATGTTGGGCATGCAGCAATGTTCCCTCAGTCTCTCTTAAATGTGTACATATGTCCGTAAATCCACTGATTCTTCAGCTTCTTCAAGCCAAATACATTGACTCAAGGATAAGAATGTGCCTCACCTTTACTGCTGTTAAAGGTAAGGGGAAACAGATTTGAGGGATTTCAACAGATTTCATGGATATTTGATTGTCCTTCCACTGCGAGCCTGTGTATTTTATAAACTGGATATTATGACTCCTTGGACTGTTCTCTCCTGGTACAAATTAAAACCCAACAACAACAAGCCTGTTTCTTTTTACCTCCTTTGAGTTTGGCTGTGCAATCTGAGAATCCTTGAGTTTCATCAAAGCAAACCAGATGTTGTCCAAGCGAGGGATCTGGTGCTCTGTTATGTAAGGACACATACCAGTCCAGTTGAACAATGCTGGGTCAGCAGAGGTGAAAACCTCCCTCTTTTGGGGACCAGATCAAACAGAAATCTCAGTACCAGCACTCATGCTTCTCGTGTAATTCTTTTACAGAATGACTCTGGAAGAGTTGCGGTAGAAAAAGGCACAGGCAGTACCATGAGTTTCTTGAGTCAGTAATCTCAGCCCTCTGGGAAATTTCGGGGAAACAAATGAAAAATCTGCATGGAAGGCACATTAGAGAAAGTGTTACGGTCAGTGGGTGCACCCTGGAGTGCCGTAATTCTGTTGGAGAGCTAAAACAGATCTCTCAAACTTTTAAGAATGAACGTCCTCATCCTGCATGATTGGAAAGGCGAGAGCAGCCATAATTCTGCAGCACAGGTGGGCTATAAAGTTAGTACGAGAGCAGTAATGTAAAGAAAAGGAGGTGAGAACCCCTGCGGAGGGATGTGGGCATTGATCTGTGTTATTGTGCTTCTAAGATGCTGTCAAAGGATCTATTAATTCCTGCCTGGCACCGGTAATGGCATTGTAAGCAGACGGAATGGTGCAGAGATGAGACAGCCAATGTTGTATTGTCTAATTATTATACAGTACACACACACACACACACACATTGCAGCATTTCATTACAAATGCCATAATCATCCCTCTGAATTCTTCTTTATATTTGAACACTGTTTGTTCACCAAGACAATAGGCGCTGCTGTGATGCTGGCACAAAGGGGCCCAAACATTTGTCATAAAACACCCAAGTCATCCTGCCCACATCTGCATAGTCACCAGATCACGTCTACAATTGCTCCATTCAGCACAGGACCGATCGCACAGTACAAAAACAACAGGGAGCAAAAAAAGAATATATCATGAAAGAGAGAGAGAGAGAGCAGGACAGGGGACAGAGTGTAGGGTCTGAGTCACCAGATGGTACAGTGGAGAGAATACACAATGGTAACACAACACTCTTCATTCTGAGCACGCTTATGTCAGCCTAAAGTGCAATACAGTGCAGGTCAGAGGTTGAACGGAGCGTTGTGTTGTCAGCATTATGTTTTACCGCTCACTCCTACTGGTCTAAAGATGACATTGTTGATGTTATTGTTGTTATGCTTGTATGGACTTAAAAGACTTAATCCTATAAAATGCTACTATGGACCCACTTTCATTTCGCCGCAATAGCAACTTCAGATGAGTCTTGTAATACTCACATTCATCCACAGCACTGCCACTGAGTGCATCCAACAAAACCATTTTTTTTAACATTGACTTGCAGTAGAATTGAACTAACATTCAACTTTCACATCAAGGTGAGGACCACAAAATATCGCTCCACGGGCCACAAATGGCCCACGGGCTGCAGGTTTGAGACCCCTGCTGTAGATTATTTAGACGCCAAATAATCATAAAGCTTTGTGTGTTCTGTGTTCAGAAAAGGATTATGAATCACTGGCAGTCATTTTAGGATAGGATAGGATAAAACAGTACTATTTTGATGATACAAGGCCACAACCAAAAACTCTGAAAAAGATGGAAAGTAATGTAACTTTTCAGATGTGGTATTGGTGAAGGCTACGGTAAATATGATTGCCGAATAGAATAGAATACAATATAATACCACAGTAGACGTAGATAGGTTAGCAGCTATACAAAAACAACATAAATAAATAAATAATACCAGTATTAAATTAACCTAAAACAGCTGCGTAAAACTAAATCATTTTTAATGTATTGATAAGAATAAGTTAATTAAGCGCAATAATGAAGCAGCAGAACTCAGTAACAGATAAATTCAGGGGCTGCAGGGAGGAGCTATAAAAAGATAAAGCAGTGGAAAACAGTGTAATAAGAGTAAAGAATGATCTGCTCTGGAGTTTTTACATGTATTTTACACAAGGTTTCAATTCATTGAACTCTACCTGACTTGATCATTTAATACCTCAGAACAGGACTCTCTGACAACATTCACCCCAAATACAAATGTGTGTTTTGGAGGCAGAGGGAACTGCTAGTCTCTCTCTCTCCTACACTGCATCCACATGGATAATGCAGCAACATGGGGCTGTGCTGGTGGCTGTGAGTCAATATGGGCCTGATCTAAGCACCAGCTGTCAAACCTGGCTGTGTCCACGCAGTCAGCTGGCACACAGTCAGGTCCACTTTGCACATTCAATATACGCTATTGCACTATGGATTACAATCACATTGGAATTACATTTGCATGAACATTTGGTCAATATTTAGGTTATTGTTTTACAAATTAGCTAAAACATCTCAACTTATATTAAAACATATACAATTGTCCTTTCTCAACTTCTAACAATTCTAAAATTGGAAGAAATCCATGTCAAAATGTATAATAGAACACTTACTTTCTATCTAGAACAGTCATGGTACGGCCCGTTGAGATTTTTAATGTGGCCCACCAACCTTTTCCAAATTAAATAATTTATTTATATTGTTGTGTTGTTGTTATATTGTTATATTGCTGCCTTTTCCCTGCAATAATAGGTTTCTCCAGTAGACGGAGTTATAAAGGGTATTAGAAATGTAGGATTTCAGGTTTTATCTATGAGGTTTACATGCAATTTATCTTAGCTCAAATGAACGATCCATCTTTCTTCTCTCGACATGTCCCACGGGTCCAAATTTAGGCCCAATAGTGGCCCGCAAGTCAAAAAGTTTGCCCACGTCTGATCTAGAACGACTGCCCTTACATCACTTTTACATCACAGTGCTGCCTTGGGCCAGGGCTGGCCTAATGGTTAAGGAACCAGACTTGGGTCTAGAGCAGGGGTGGGCAAACTAAGGCCCGGTGGCCACATGCGGCCCGTTGAGCCTTTTAATGCGGCCCGCCACCCCTGTCCAAATTAAATAATTTATTTATATTATAATTAAACTTCCAACTTTTCCTTACAATGCCTGCATTTTCCCAGTAGATGACATAATAGGCTATTAGAAATTTAGTATTTTGGGTTTGATACATGACTTTTACTTGCCATCTATCTTAGGAGAAATTGTGGCCCGCAGGTCAAAAAGTTTGCCCACCCCTGGTCTAGAGCATGGGGTTCAAACTGTTCCTCAAAGGGCCACTGTGGCTGCAGGTTTTGGTTCCATCAGGGGTCTGGACACTCAGATCAGTTGAGTAAAAGAGCCATGTCAGGTGTGCTGCTAGTTGGATGAAACCAAAACCTGAAACCACACCGGTCCTTTGTGGATCCAGTTTGACACCCCTGTTCTAGAGGGTTTCATGTTGAAATCCAACAGCTGCCAGGTTACCATTGAAGTTCACAGAGCATGGCACCGTCCCCACACTGTGTCACGAGCGTGAGGATTGTGTGCAATGGTAGGATCACAACGTCACAATGACAAGGAGTTTGCTTTCCTTCCTTTCCTTCCTTATTTTCCCTCACATAGTCATGCTCATGCCAGGAAAGATTCATTGAAAAGGTGAAGGACACACGAGCCAACTCTTTCAACCATCCATTTTTCTCTGCAGTTAATGTCCTGAGCATCGGTGTCACCTTCTCTAATGGTTGACCTGCCATTCTGAAACACACAGCCAGTCATTGAAGTCACTGATGTTTCACGTGGCATAAATGATTGATTCCCAGCAGTGAATGGAAATGTATGTTTAGCACAATGTAAAATTCATGTGTGGTCTGCTCACATGTGATCTGGTTGGACACTAAGAGATCACATCAGGGTACAGAGTATTGACATCAGATAGACAGCTAGTGGGACTGACTTTCATACTGATCATAAACAGTTATTGATTTCGAGAGTCCCTCAGCGAAGGCTGGTCTCTGGGAAAGGTTCGGCAGATTGGTGTAACTCGATGCTGGTCAGCTAAAGATGGCCTTTGTGCCTTTGAGCAAGGTAAGAAAGATGTGCATGGTCGATTTAGAAGGTTGTCCTCAGGCGGCGTTTGTCACAGGCTTTGTCCTTTCCCTGTCACTGGCAGATTAGTCTTGGCTTCAGTGATGGATGGACAACAAATCTTTTCATTCCAGTGCAGCACGAGTTCCTGCAGCATGAACTCATTGTGTTTGTATTGAAGTGGATAAAAATAGCATGCGTGACCTTTTACGGTCCCACCACCTGAGCCTGCAGTAGAGGTCGCTCCATTGTGTATAGGTTTTATTTTAATATTGTCTGGAAAAGAAGGTTAACGTCTGTCAGCAAACAGCGAAAAGCTCCTGAACAAGTGTCCTCCCCCCAGACTGATGTCCTGCTTAAACGCAGAACACCTTGAAAACCTCGTCCACCTCCACCCACGGCCCAGTTACAGGCGATTAGCAGCAGACTGAAAGAGCAGAGTTTATTGTTACTTCCCGGCACATCCGAACTCCATTAGGATGAATTAAGATGTTTACTTTTTGGAGAAATCTGAACTGCAGGTCTCAGTCAGCAGGTTATTGTTCTCCTCGCCACAGGTCATTGGTTGTTGGTGACTCATAAATCACCTCAACGTCACACATTAAGGTTTATGGAGCGAATTTGACCAATAAGGATGAAGAATATCTGCTGTTGGGATTTGGGATGATTGTAATTGCTGATCTTTCGGGGCTGTAGAGGTCAGAGAGCTGGAGGCAGCAGAAAGGCCGGAGGCTCAGGAGAAACAAAACAAACACCTTGGCTGCACCCCCCGCCCCCACAGCATGGAATGTGCATGAAAGTTTTTTCCGGTCTTTATTGTCATCGTGTTCTCTCTGTAGTCCAAACACAAACAAATTAAAGCAACTATCCAACCAGAGCGGGGTTTTGCTTGAGCAGCGCAGCGGTAGCTCACGTTAAACGGTAAGATAACAGAACCCCGGACAGGTCATCTGTGCGCGGTAGTTCTGCTGACGCGTGAACTTTCTGTTACGACTCCCTCCCCCGTCACTGCAATAAAAACATTCTCCGAATAAGTGACCTGGAGGTAGGCCCTAAAGTAAAAGGATTGCAGCTTGATTCTACAAAAAAAAAACCACCCTAACTTCCACCTGCATCTGCTTAAAAAGTCATCTATGGAAGTGTGAAAAAGTTGCCTCTGATTATGGTGACAATTGAGTGAATATTTGTTGGCGAACAAATAGGTGTACTTGGAAAGTCAGTTTAACAGGGCATTTTTCCCTGCCCTGTTAAAATAATGAAATATTCAGTATATTTCATTATTAGTCCCTAAGATTTATCATGTTTCATGACCCAACTATCAAATATTTAGTGTGGACACATTTAGTTTCATGTTCACAGTAATAAATTGCAAGAGAACATTCCTGGCTCCATGAAATTAAATATGTGTTGCATCATGTTGAAGAAAAAGGCCGTGCAAGCCTTAATTAATGGCATAAATGTCCGGCTGTTAAAAAAAGTGTCAAAGGAACACAGTTTTCACCAACAAAGATGGAAAAATGTTGGATTTACCTGCAGTCTGCACAGTATTGAGGTTTCTAACATTCAATCCCTAAATGAGTCCTGATTTCTGCATATTCTTTTGATAATGTTCTTGTTTAGATCTATATTTTCAGAATAAAATACAGAGGTGACAATAAGCTTTTACTGTTTAGTTTAACCAATTACAAAGGGTTCCTAGCTGAGACAAGAAGCATCAAGAGCTTAATAGGTAATACAAAGTAATTCATGTAAATACAATAATATATTAAATATATGCATTCTACAAATATAAATAAAATTATATATACCTCAAACATTCTGGTCGGTAATTTATCTTCATCCGCTTGTCGGTTACTCGGTCTCAGGGGGAGCAGTCTCCACTACTGGCACCCAAATCACACTGCACTATACTGTGAACCCACTGGAAGTTATGTGGGTGGGAACCTAACCCCTTGCATCATCCTCATATTGCTTTTAGAAAAGCAAGAGAACAAAGAAAAAAAAGCTAGAGAAGACAGACTGAGATGGTTTGGACATGTTCAGAGGAGGGACAGTGGATACATTGGTAGAAGAATGATCCTAGAGATGGAGCTACCAGGTAGGAGACAAAGAGGAGATTGATGGATGCAGTGAGGGAGGACATGGAGGTAGTTGGGAGTCAAAGTAGAAGATACAGAGGACAGGGGGAGATGGAAAATGTTGATCCGCTGTGGGAAGAGGTCCATGTTTCACAGAAGTATCTACTACAAACCTTCATGAGTCGGTTTTGTTGATAGGTAAGAGTTTACATTAAGTACTGAAACAGAGCAAACAATCTGCAGTAGTACAGTAGTACAGTATTCTGTATTCGGTGCAGAGCTCCAACTCGACTGCACTGATAGGAGATCCTGGGAAGTCTCTCTTGTTGACCAAAATACACGAACAACCTTGGGTTTTAGAGTTTGTTTTCATTCTAAGCCAGAGTCCTTGTCTTTCTTCCAAACCCTGAACATTTGTTATAATAACGCTCCATCGCAACAAGACAAAACAGGATACGACAGAAAACATGTTGGTCTGGTAAACAGTCAAACGGAGAAGTTAAATAGAGAGTGGCATGTCGTTCCTGGGAGGAAAAGGGGACAAGAGCAAATATTTGTCCTCACCGTGGAGGTGTTTGGGTTTCAGGTGCCTCGTCCAAAGTCCAGAAAAAACCTAAAATGAGACTTTCTGAAACTCTGTCCATCGAAACCCAAGTGAGCAGCACCAGGGAGGACAAACATACATCCTAGACTGTTCGATGTCACCCGGCAGGTGTTGTTGGACCTTGCACTACTAAAGGGATGTTTTCTTTCTGCTGGGATAAAGAATGATATGAGCTGAAGATATTAAATTCTGTTGACGTAATTTCTCTAACCCGTGAAAGCTTCCCTGGCAAGAACATAACAAACATCGATAAAGACGAGTTAACTCTTCTCCCACATGCCTGACTCCCTGTGTGTTATGTCTTCACGGGCTGAGATAGAGCCAAAGCCAGGTGTCAGAGGGAAAAGGGGAGGAAGAGGAGGACATGACATTAAATTTACTGAGACAGGGTTTTGTGTGCAGTTCTGTGAAAATTTTATTGATTACTCAATGAATCAGCAACAGTTCTGATAAGAGACCTCTCTTAAATCCTGGCATTAATAAGACAGAGACATATTTATAAAACAGCTCCACACTTGACACCTGGAATGGAAATATTTGTGCTTTTAAATCCTCCCACTCTGAGCTATTCTTAGCCAAGAACACATTAAAACGTTAGCTTTTATCACGTACTGTAGTGAGTGTTTATAACAACGTGTTTTACAGTTATCGCTATTTCTGTTAATGTGCTTTTAAGGCATTACTGGTTGGTGCATTCCCACAAATTATTTCATCCCTCTCCTCCACTCCTCCACTACAGTCATAGCGCCTCCACCTATGACTGTAGTCACAGCTGGATTTAAGTTATTCAGAAGGTTGTAAACACTTACCTTAATTTCTGGACTATAAGCCGCAACTTTTGTCACACAATTTCAACCCTGCGGCTTATGCAGAGATGCGGCTAATGTACGCATCGAGCAGAAAAGGTAAGAGTGAGACAGGTGGTGTCACAAGTCACAACCACCAATAGAAACCATAGAAGAAGAAGAAGTTTAACGTACGGTAACTCGCTTTGTACATGAATAAAATTAGCATAAACTGACCCTCATCATGGAAAATGCAAGAAGAATGCAGCACATGCGGCTTATAGTCAGGTGCGGCTTATGTATGTACAAAATTGCGAAATGTATTGGGTGCGGCTTATAGTCCGGTGCAGCTCCGTAAATTACGGTTGTCTAGAAAAATATAGAAAAAACTGCAGTTAATGGAGGTCATAGCAACACTGTTTGCAATTATATCCCAAAAAGATAACATTTATTATTACATGAAAAACAAGAAAATAGAAATGTCTTCCTAGCAAAGTCTGTGTGATGATCATTCAACATCGTCCCCCTAAAGACCATGTAAGGATAATTAGCATAGCGGTTTGAAATTAGCATGGAAAAATGCATCACATTTGCCAGAGAAACCACTGTACAGTTCTCTATAGAATCTGCAGACACTGCTGTCAGCTCTGACAACCACCATTTGGGATTTGAGAGAAAGTGGGTAAACACTGAAATGATCATGTGACTCCTAGCTTATCCCTGATTGGTGGAAGTGGTGGTGTAACAACTCTGCCAATGTTACACCCTGTACAGGAATCTCAACTTGTGCCAAATTCTGCTTCTATCAGGTTCTGAAACCAGATTTTTGCTGTTAGTCAAAGCTCATTGTACATAAGAACCTACATCACTCTTGTGGACTAACATAGTGACATCATGATTCAGGACATAAAAACATCAGAACTATTTCCTGTGCGATTTCTTTTAATGCCTTGCCTATGGAACAAGTCATTCATCCATCCACACACCTTCATCCGTTTCTGTTTCCTGAGTCCTAAATATTTTATGCAGTAGTTCTGTTCTGTAACACTAAATAAAATTTGGATTCTACCATGAAATTTAATGCCCATGTTAAAAAAATGACAAAGACCATTGAGACAAATATTAACTGTTCTCGCAAAAGTATATCTACATGCCATGATACTATCTCACAGGACATACAGCTCAATTTTCTGGAGCCAGGCCACAGAGCCAGTCACTAAGCCTTTAGTCTCACTATATAAACGATATTTGACCAAAAGCCAATGAAATGGCATCACTGTAAAATTATCTCAAAACATAAGATGTTAACATTTGAACACTTCCTAAATTTCTCATTTGCAAAAGCCGTTTTGTAAGTGTCTAAATCAATGGTGTCAAACTCTGGCCCAGGGGCCAAATCTGGCCCACAGGGTAGTTATTTTTGGCCCGCGAGATAAAATCAAACGTGTACTATAGTTGGCCCACCATTATGTAGACCTTACATACTGTCAGATTTTGTTATAACGCATGCTTTTTGTTATAGCACATACATTTGTAAAAAAAAACAAAAAAACAACAAGACTGAATAAGAAACACAATACAAATGATGTGTGCTTTAGCTGATCCAGATTCAGTGGATCCACATGGAAAAAAACACTATTTCATATACGGAGAGAAATTATGCATGTGTATAGTTAATTTCTAAATATATATTGAGTTTGGCCTGTGATTTTATGTCAGTTTTCAATTCTGGCCTGCTGTAAAATTGAGTTTGACACCTCTGGTCTACAGGGACTTTCCGGTTATCATGTGTAACGCTCTCCCACTGGAACTGAAATCACAAAAAATAAATCACTTTCCTCCACAAAACTAAAAAAACTGGTTACAACACTGTAAACATTGATCCGTACAGGAGGTTCAGACATTGTAAATGTTTTTTATTGTTATATGTGTGCATTCTTCTATTTCCTCTCTCTTTTTATCTCTCCTATTTTTAACCTTAAAAGCCCAACTAGGGACGAGGGCTGCAAACTAGCCAATGGCTAAAAGCCCCACGTACAATGACATCGGTGACCTTTGGTAACAATGTAACAGTACTGTCCCTATTAAATAAACACTTGATTAAATAAAATAAGGTAACATATTTGACTATAGAATGTACTTGTTGCTGTGCCACACTTGCTTTATTTTGTTTTGTTTTTTTTATTTTATTTGGTGTATATTGTTATATATTTCTATTTTATTTTGTTTGTATTTTGTTCATATTTTATCTTACTTTTCAGCCTTATTTTTACCTTGTAATTTTATTTTAATTGGACATTTAGCACAATTGTGAGCTACCGCACCTTCATTTCACTGTTGCCTGCAATGTCATGTGACAAATAAATCTTCTTGATTCTTCTTGACACACAGCCCATCAACTTCACTATTGTAAAAACCTCAGTCACCCCGATGACAACATCTTATACCAACAGTACAAAGTACTGAACATGACCATGATGATCCATTGATTCTGATTGGATAAAATCTCAGTTTATGTAGAGGTGCTGAAAACTGAGGCTTAATCTCTGAATTCTGTTGCCCTCACTGGTGATGAATCAACACTGGGCCTCTTTGCAGCAAAGGTCTCGCCTCTTCCCTGAAGACGGTGCTTCTTGGTTTACATTTGATTGGTGGTTTCATTAAGGCACTAGTACCGATGACTGCAGGGATGTAATTTTTTCTCCCACTGATTATAATGGAGCTTTAAAACCTTCAAGACTGTGATTTAAACAAAGAGGGGAATCTTTCTAACGGCACTTTCCCTTGACTTTAAAGCTGGGACGTCGACTTTAGCAGTTTGTAAAGGGTTTGAAAAAGGCCTTTGTCAGATTTGGGGGAAGGCGTGACGAGGAGTTAGGACCCAGATGCAGGACTGAGAGAGTTCAGGGTTTTAATAACAAAAATATCAAAACTAAAAATCACAAATGGCCGAGCATAAACTTAACGCGACATGATAAAAAAAAGAAACAGCAAAGCGTGGACAAAACATAGAACATAGCATGGACATGAACAACTAACAAAAATACTCACGACCGGAGACGTCTAAGATCTGAACAGAAACTGACGAGACACGCATGGCAAAAGACAAGGGCAACTAGAAAAAAACCAGGCAAGACACAACTTCAAACAGCGAGAGACAGTCATGAAACGATGAACCAACAAGACGCAGTGAGGGAGAGGGGTATATAAACACCGGGCACCAGGTGACACAAGTGAGACTAATGACAGACACAGGTGAGCGTGATCACAGTAACGACAAGACACTGCAGGAGGGGAAGACAGAGACCTGACAGGAATAAGACAAGACAACAGGAAGGGAAGACAGACAGACCTGACAGCCTGCACATTAACAGAGTGGTGTAGTGAATTAATGGCGAGGAATCATACATACATACTCAGCAGCTACACCTGATGGAGGATCAAACCCCTCCAAAAAATATATATATCATAATGTTATGCAACAGCTTGCAAAGGGGTGGATGGGAGCCAACATCTGGGTCCATAATCAGATCTCCAGACCAGACCAGACAGACTTTGAATCACATGCAAATTCGGGAAAAAAAAAATGTGTACCTCACATGAAGTTAGGTCAAGTCGGAGTGACAGTAAATCCCCACAGAGACTGGACACTTCAGTCAGAAAAGCTTCTTTGGACATGAAGAGTATAGACAGGAAAATCTTTTCTTTCCCTCGGTTGATGTGGAACAAAAACATTGTGGACGCTCCACTGCGACATCGATTTCGTCCCAGGCGGAGGCAGGATCTGAGAGGCCAGGCTTTTTATGTCTCGTAGGGACTTATTGACCGAAAGGGCCGTCCTGTTCACTCTGCTCGCTGGAGCGTAGAGCATTATGAGCGCACACAAAAGACTCAATGTTTGCATCTTATACATCACTTTAATGCATTTTGTATTGTCCTGTAAGAGGCTATAAATGGAGTTAGCTCAAAAGCACTACGTCGCATGGGATTTGTGATGTTGGAATGCTGTTCCTTTGTGTATTTAAGTTATTATTCTTCAAAATGAAATGTTTAAGATCCCTCCAACTTTGTAATGAATGTATTCCTACATGAATGAGTTATTGCCGTCTTGTAGAAGACAGAAGACTGTGGACAAAAGGGGAGAGAGACATCTGCCAACCACTTAACAAAAGTCGTGACGGTTTTGTGACAGTCATGGGCATGAATGGAGTGGTCAGGGGGTTTTCTTAAAACTCTCTTGCTGTTTCCGTTATCAGTCCCGTTCAGTTAGGCAGTTGGTGGCCTAGTGGTTAAGGACGCGAACTTGGGGCTACAAGGCCCCCGGTTTGAATCCCCATACTGCCTAGTTACCACTGAGGTGCCCTGAGCATGGTATCATCCCCACACACTGCTCCCTGGGTGCTGGCTCAGCTGACTGGTCCATGCTAACTACGGAGATGGGTTAAATGCAGAGGCATCATTTCCTACAAGGATACTCCTGGTGTATTGATAAAGTTCTAAAAAAAATCAACCTACTGCACCTGTTAGAAAATATTGTCAAAAATGAATATCCCATAGGCTCATGAAGATTAAAATCTTTATAGCATAAGCCTTTTGCTGATCCATTGACCCATTACCATGGCGTGTCAATGGCTGACTCTGTGGTCTGCCATCCACTCTGCCATTGTTTGCTGGGGTTTGGGGAGCACTGACCGGGACAGAAAAATAATGAATAATCTGGTCAGGAGGGCCTGGGCTTTTCACTGGACTCGGTAGAGGAGGTGGGAAAGAGAAGGACACTATCCAGGCTTTCCTCCATCAAGGATAACCCCCACCCACCCACTACATCAGACTGTACTGGACCTGAGCAGCTCCTTCAGTGCGAGGCTCCGGGCACCCACAGTGCAGAAAGGAGTGCTACTGCAGGTCTTTCATTTCCTCACCAGTCAGACTCTTTAACCGATACTCTGCAAAATACACCTTCTACTTATGCGTATTGTGTTTGTGCCATTACCCCCATCTCTTACGGTTGATAACATTTTCTTTATCTTTCTGTCATTTAACTATTATTTTTTATCATTTAACTATCTATTGTCGTATATATGTACTGGTCCTTCTAAAAAAAAATAGCATATTGTGATAAAGTTCATTATTTTCCATAATGTAATGATAAAAATTAAGCTTTCATATATTTTGAATTAATTGCACACCAACTAAAATATTTCAGGTCTTTTATTGTTTTAATATTGATGATTTCGGCAAAAAGTAAAGAAAAATAAAAAAATCCCTGTCTCAAAAAATTAGCACATGTATATGTTTCTCTCTCTTCTGTTTTTGTAGAATTTTTGAGCCACTGTAAAAAGTGTGTTTCCGCCTCGGGGGACGAACAATAATCAATTCCCATTCCTATTCCTAACACTTGTTTCTTGACTTGCCTTGACAATGTGAAATATCCAAAGACAAACATTTCCTGTTGTTCCCTACAACCGTTTCTACTCCTCTAAAACAGGAGAATTAATAATAGTCCATTAGCCGTACTCTCCGCATTATGTTCTTCTGTTTATTTTGATTTAAAGCCTCCAAAAATGAGCAGTCAACAAGGTTAACAGCCAAAGTGGAACGGCAAGAGTTTCCCATAGTTGCAAGAAAACCTCAACAGACAGGGTCAAAAGACTCAAATTAAGAGGGTTACAACCCCTCCATGACTCCGAGCCCAAGATAGTTGCATCATTTCACGACAGATCTGCTGAGACACTTCCACAGTGTGTCCTCATGGTACACTCAAACTGAGAATCCATTGTGAAGAGACAACTCTCACCCGTTCTCTCTCTTCCCCATCTTTGGATTCAACACAAAAGCAATTCAGACAAAGATAGCTGATTTTGGTCTTCCGATTATTTTCCGTCCATTTTCATCCACTTATGAGTGACCAGGTCGTGGGGGCAAAAGTTTTCACGACCGCCACCCAAATCTGACACTACACTGGACCAGCCCCTCTTAAATCTTCTTGCCCAAGAAGTGAAACCTCAATTCCACACCAATGATAGAGACATTGACTCTGGGATTTTTTCTGTTATTTTCCATACATCATCTTCTTATCTGGGGTTGGGTCATGGAGGCAACAGTCAGGGCAGGGATACCCAGACTTCTCATTCCCTAGACACTTACTCCGCCTCACCTAGGGTCATCGTAGGTTGGTGGAGTAATGGTTAAGGAAGCGGACCTGGGTCTGTCCCCACTCACAGCTCCCCGGTGCTCAAAGCTGCTGAGCTGTTAAAGACAGAGGCCCATTTCGTTGTGTGCAGTGGTGTGAATCACAATGACAAGGAGTTTGCTTTCCTCTTCCTTTCCTTAGGCGTTCCCAGGCCAGCCCAGCAACACAGTAGCTCCAGTGAGTTCCTCCGTATCTTCGTTAGGCCCCAGAGCACCTCCTGAGGGAAGCATCCAGGGGACATACAATGTAGATGCCCAAGCATTTACATCTTGAACTGACTCCTCTTCATGTGGAGCTCTACATCACGCTCCTCCAGAGTGACAAAGCTCCTGAACCTCATCTGCCACCCTATGGAGAAAGTGGATTTCAGTTACTTGTATCTCGGGTTCCAATCTTTCAGTCAACACCTTATGATCATAGGTGGTCGTAGAAACGTAGATTGACCAGTGAATAGAGAGTGACATCTTTTGGTTCAGCTCTTTCTTTAGCACAACAGACCGCGTGTTTGATTATTTTATCTTTCTTTAATACCCTCTTTTCGGGAAGTTTAACATTTTGGTGTGACAGCAATCATTCGAAAAACCATTCCTTTAAGCATAGGGTTCATCTAAACCCAAGGGATATCGGTATCAGCCGAGCTACTGCTCTCTAATCTTGTGAGACTTAAAAGGTTTACACGATATGACAAAATGTCTGGGAAGAATGTCAAGGTCAAGGATTAGGAGATATTCTCATCTGTTTTGTAAGCAAATCCATGTGGAAACTTTTAATCTGACTAAGATATCTGTGTCTGCTCGTCAAAGTCATCACCTCTAAGTCAGTGCTAATCTCAAAGCCTGATTGTTGTGTTTTTAACAAAACAACATTCCAAATGTTGTGTTAGTAATTGCAATGTAATGTAAACCAGGGGTCTCCAACCTTATTGAAACTGAGAGTCTCTTCAACAGCACTCATTATTACGAAGAGCTACTGGTTTGATGCAGAATCACTAAACAATGTGATAACAAGTGTTTCTAAGACACACAATGGTGACCACTTCTTCTGACCTTCATGGTCGCACCAACTAGAATATCATATTGAAGGTAATCTCTGCTCTAAATGCTCAGGAATGGAACCATCTTGAACCTTTTTTGACTAGGTTTCTCTTTTTGGTCACACCCAACGCTCCTTAGGTAGACCATGGGGCTACCAGGTAGTTTTGTAAAAGTACTTGAAGGTAGCACAGTGATTTGTGATAGAAGAGAGTCAGCTAAGGTGAAGGGAAAGGTTTACAGGACAGTTGTGAGACCAGACATGATGTATGGATTAGAGACACTAGGGATAGGTAGAAGACAGGAGACAGAGGTGGAGGTGGAGGAGGTAAAGATGCTGAGATTCTCTTTAGGAGAGACAAGGATGGACAGGATCAGGAATGAGGTGATTAGAGGGACAACACAGACAGGAAGGTTTGGAGAAAAAGCTAGAGAAGACAGATTGAGATGGTTTGGACATGTTCAGAGGAGGGACAGTGGATATTGGGAGAGGAATGATCCCAGAGATGGAGCTACCAGGTAGGAGACAAAGAGGAAGGCCAAAGAGGAGATTTATGGATGCGGTGAGGGAGGACATGGAGGTGGTTGGAGTTGGAGTTGAGGATGCGGAGGA
>JAFBJS010006036.1:0-20579 GCA_016785265.1 Paraplagusia blochii | reverse complement strand
CTGACTTCATACCTGTTTTTAATTCTGGCCCGCTGTGCAATTGAGTTTGACCCACCACGGACAGTGGTGCGCCACAGCCAGGTTGCCACTAAGCCTAGGACTGACCAATCACAGGAAAGCCTTGTGGTATGATTTGCGTCGCAGTTGTGGAGACTGCTGCCGAAGCTGCACATTAAGATGAATGAGTAAAAGGAAGTAATCTGTCATATAATTTAACTACCAAAAGGTTTACATGGATGGAGGAGATTGAGGAATTCAGTGAGGGAGGACATGGAGGTAGTTGGAGTCGAGAGTATATGCACTTTTTTAGGGTTTCAAATTGGTAAACCAGAAGGACATTCAAGGAATGTCATTTTGCTTGGAACACAAAGGGAACCCTGAATGTATTTTTTTTGTTTTTTTTGTTCCCGGAATAGAGATCCTTATCTAGGAATAGAGATGCTTATCTAGGAATAGAGATGCTTATCTAGAAGTAATGGTAACTTGTTAATATTTTATTTTTTATTTTGTTTTTTACAAATCCTGTGTAGCCCACATGTGTCTCCTAAAACGATCGAGGAACGATATTTTTGAATTCTATACCAAAAACTTATATTTAAAGCCTTACAGTGGGCCACCGTTGACTTTAAGGCTTTTTCAGAAGAAGACTGACTTTTATTGTAGGCTACACAGGATATTTAAAGAACCAAATACTGTAAAACAGGTATGAATGGTTTACTATTGTTTTTACGTACTTGTACTTGTACAAAAACGAAATTATATGTTTCCGGTTTTAGGTTTTGCTCTTTTCGCTTTTTATACATGTAAAACATACATAAAAGTGTTGAGATATCAGGCATATGAAGTGACTAATGAGTGGCAAGTAACTACAACGTACTAAATCATTAAAAAAAAAAGATTTACAACAACAGAGACAGTTCTTCTCGACAGGAAATTAATAAGAACAGAAAGAAAATGATTATCGGTGTCTTGGAGTGTCCTCAGAGAGCACGTATGGAAAGGCGCGGCGACGTCTCTCTTCACTTCATTAGAGCTGAGTATTTTTAGTACAGTATGGAATGCATAGTGTGGAGTACTACAGTATTAGCCTGGCAGCTAAGAGCCTGTTAGGGAAGAGAAGCATCTCAGTCTGACATAAAGAGAGTGAACTAATTTAATAATCCTCGAAACCATCTTCTTTTTTCACACGTCTCGCCGGGCAGTGGACAGGGGAACGTCACGTGACCAAGGACGCCCACTGTCCATCTCCATCATTAGTGTTTAAGGTCCAGGCAGTGGAATAACAAACTTCACGCTCGCCGGACATTGATTAATGTGTGGGGTTTCTGCAGCTGCCATCAGTTATTAGAGCTGCTGTTTAAAAGCAGGGTTGATGTTGGAAAAAAAATACACTAAGAAGATGTAATATGTATATTTGTAACATGTACATGACAAGAATGATATTTATTATTTTCTCAAAAAGGTGTTTATTGATTTAAGAGTAATGTACAGTGATCCAGAGGCAACAATACAAGACATTGTGAAAGTGTATCCATGGCAACGTATTAACTCTTCATAATAGGCCGCACAAATTCAGTTACTTCTACGCTACAAACACACAAAAAAAACACCAACAGCATAGCTTTGCACACTGATTGTCAAAACGATTAATATATGTACACATTGCTGTTGGATATTAATACAATTTAGCTGATTTAGATACTTTTACCAACACAGAGTATTGGGTATGATTAATCCAATACTCTCTTAACCAGCCCCCAGATTTAAGATTTTCGATTTGGTCGATTCCAGCCTAAATTCACGTAATATTTACAAATTCTGATTATTTTCTCTTATCATTCACTGTGGTGTTGGTCTAAGATCATTTATCAGCTGTAATAACACATTGTTGGGTTTCCTTTAAACCCACAAGTAGAGAAGTGGTTCTCAACTGGTGGGTCCCGACCCAAAAGTGGGTCGCGGACTCGTTCTGAATGGGTCGCGAACAGTTGGTAAAAAATCAAAATACTGTGAGTATTTTGAGAATCTCTTATTTTGAAAGGCACACTGCTGAATGAAATTATTATGTTAAAAGAGGTGATTTTTCTTTTTTTTTTTGTAAATGTATTTGCTTGGTTTAAATTCTATAAGAGTGGGTCTTATGACTTAATGACCACATGAAAATTCTATATCCCGGAGTGAGACCAGATGAGAACCACAGCTTTAAACCACTATTTTAAGTACCAACCACCCATCCTCCAGTTTAGCTCCCTTAGTAAAAGCGCCAAGATTAGCACTAGCAACTATTGCACTGATTAATGTGCAGACTGCTCTGAGCACGGTGGTTCTTCACATGTAATATGACCAATTTAGTCCATTTGGGAATCGCTGGCGTCGATGAGAAGGACGGCGTGACATTTTTTAAAATTGATTTTCATCTCAATCTCCGGGTGTAAAGCGAGGCTTACCAAGTTCCTCCAGTCTAATGATTTACTTCCATATGGTGTATCATTAGTCTCTGCTGCTGGCGGTGAATCTTAAAAGGTGTATCTTTGTCTTCCTGCTTCCAGCAACTGACACATCTGCAATGTAATTGGAGCAAAAATCTTTAAATTCAAAGGTGTTTTTTTTTTTTTCTTTTTTTTTTTCCTCAGTCGATGATGACTTTGTGCTGAGATGTACACTTCCATTGTCTTTATGCAAAGGAAATACAATTAAACCCATTTATAAAACAGGACAAACTATTGATTTTTTTTTTTTTTTTTTTTCCAATTAGATTAGTTTGCATGGTTCTGCAGTGGCCATAAGGTGGAAGAGGGAAGCAACTTATGACACAATAAATTGTGTAAATTATGGATGGAGTGAGTCCATCCATCAATCTCCTCTTTGTCTCCTACCTAGCTAGGTAGCGCCATCTCAAGGATCAGTCTTTTACCAATGTATCCCTTCTCTGATGATTGTACGCCTCAAATAATACATATAAACGTAAAGACAAAAAAAAAATGCTTTACATTAAATTGTTTCCTTACATTAGATTTGTACATTATTATTTTGCACTGGAACTTTTTACGGTAATGTTATCCCAAATGGATAGCATTGGTTGATCGGTAGATCCTGAGAATTACATTTAAAATAAATAAAATAATAATACAAAAAAGATAAAAATTCCATCCATCAATTTAGTCATCACTGGGTCACAGGGGCAGTAGTCTCCACAACTACCACCCAAATCACATTGCACCATTTTGTACTTGCATGTGGCGAGCACATTGGAAGTCAACAGCCCTAGCGGATAACCCTGAAGTTTGACACCAAAGACAGAGACACTGCCTCTGGGCTAAAGTAAAGGCTACAATTATTAAAATTCTAGATGTAATTTAATGTCTTTTCACTATAGCTTTGGTTAAAATTAACCAAATTGCATTACACATACACATTTTCAATGGAAGTAGATCACTTAACCAATGTGAAGAAAACCAAGTGTGTACAACCCTTGCTTTAGAGTCTGTTGGTTCTGACAGAATTCTCCAAAATTAGCTTCTTATTTTGAGCTTCATCTTCACAAAAATGTCTTCCACGTTTCTGGTTCGGGTTTTTATTTTTAACTTCCGTCTTGGTCAAATTTATTTTCACACCAACATTTTTTTTCCAAAGTTGTGGCTACTGTACCCAACATTATTCTGTGCCAGATGAAATGTCTCTGGTTTTATTTTTATTTATTTATGTATTTATTTTTATAGGGCACATTACTTTCACCTGTTTGTTGTTGTGTCTCCTCTACTAACCCTTAACTAATGCATGAGGTTTAACTGTTATAGCTTGTAGTGCATTTATGGAGGAGTTTGATCCAAAGTGTAAATATTTTTATTTGTTGTTTTATGGAGGTAAAATGTATGAATATTATAGCAATCATTTTTGTAAAATTGGCCAAATAGGAGTGCTCCGCATTTATTTACATTACCATTAAAACTTACCCCTGTAATTTAAGTCTTTAATATCACAGGAAGAGCAGTTGGCTTTTAATGTATGTAATCAAATCTGGCAGCGAGACAAAATGTCAGTGAATGGAGGCCCCACAGATGTTAGCAAGAGTTCACTGCCCTTATATACCCTATGTTTTTGTCCCTATACATCAGACCTGGGCAAAAATAAGGCCTGGGGGCCAGATGTAGTCCATTCAGCTTTGTAATCCGGCCGACTAAATTTCACAATATGATATAATTTGGGGTTTTTTTTGTGATTATACCCGCATTTTACCTCCAATGCCTTAATTTCACCAATTTTCCCCCAATGTTTGACCTCGTCTCCTCCTTTTTTAAGCTTTTTAAGCAAACTCCTTGTCTTTGTGATATTGATGTGATATATACCACTGCACACAACGAAATGTCACCTCTTCATTTAACCCATAACAAAAGTGAACAGTGGTCAGCTTTGACCGCCAAGGCAGCTGTGAGTGGGGATGGTGCAGTGCTCAGTGGACGTCAGTGGTAAACTGTCAGTTGTTGGAATCGAACTTGGAACCCTCCGGACACCCAGTCTGGTTTCTTAACCACTAGGCCAGCACTGTCTGCTACTGGTCCCCTGTGTCTAATTTTAGGACATATATTGTCCTAACAAGTCTACAGGTCCACGTCTGCTATAGGCCGGTATTTATAAGTCTGTAGTTGACGTTCTACCTCTAGAAGACAAACTTTAAGAGTTACTGCCAGTCCCAGGTAAACACTGGGACCTCCCTCTCAATAAGTCTGTGTCCAGCATGGTGCTGAACATGTTGCTAATGCAGCATACACCTTTTTTAATGCTGTTGTTGTTCCCCTGAGCTACAGTGACAGTTTTAAATTAGCTGCGAGCTCCCCACAGAAAAAAAAAGAAAAAAAAGTTTTATGTAGTGACTTTATGGGCTGTGTGTGAGAATCCAGGGCTGCAGCGGTGGAGGAGGCACAGATGTAATTCATCACTGGTGCACCTTACCCACAGAGAAGGACTATTTAAACCTACTCTCCTCCACATGGACACAACAATCACAGCGTGCACAGATGTGAATCCGCATGTTTTGCTGACTTAAGGAGAAATGGCCGCTGTTCTAAAATGGGCCACATGTTAAAAAAAGTGACATTCCAGCCTGCAGGACCATGTGGGCCACCCAGGGCTTAACTTGGGCAGTACAGAATGAGCACAGGGTTAGGCTGGGTGAAATCACTGAGCCCCAGTGGTTGAAAGAGCAGGGACGAGTGCTATGAATATTTCAAAGCTGCCTTGTACGCGACATTTAAATAACACGAAACATCACACGGTGAAGTTGTCAAGACTGCAACCACAGCAGAGAGTTGTATTTAACCCAAACCTGGAAATTTATTTGGAAACAAATTAAACACATTGAATGTTACCATAATATGCTGTGTGAAATAAATGGCTGGTTAGTGAGACAAAGTTAGCTAAAGATAAAAATAAGATTCAGAACAAAATTTAAGTTTTAAGATGACAGCTTACAGTTAATGGAAGTTAACTAGAAATACATTAGATTGAAAAGTTGTCTTACGATCTAATGTTAAAATGATTCAGAAATGAGAGCGTAATGCAGTGAAAAACAATAGTAATGTGTCAGTGGTCAGGGACATGTGTCCTAGATGTGTCCTGCTGGGGCAGTGTTGACCCTTTGGTTAAAAAACTGGACTAGTTTCCTTGGTCACTCAAAGCTGCCGACTGTGAGAAGTGATGGGTTAAGTCAGGGGTGTCCACACTTTCTTGTCCTGTGAGCTACTTTTTAAAACAATGCCTACACTTCCCCCTTTAACGTTCTCATGGTGTCCTCTACTACGTCCGCCTTATAACAACAACTCTCACACAAGCATACAAGTGTGCGATTTAAAAAAAAGAGCAAGCAGCAAAACACCGACCAAACTTCCCCCTTTAACGTTCTCATGGTGTCCTCTATGTCCACCTTACAACAACAACGCACACACAGGCATACAAGTGTGCGATTTAAAAAAAAAGAGCGGGCAGCAAAACACCGCCCAAACTTCCCCCTTTAACGTTCTCAGGGTGTCCTCTATGTCCACCTTACAACAACAACGCACACACAGGCATACAAGTGTGCGATTTAAAAAAAAATAGCCGGGAGCAAAACATCGCCCAAACTTCCCCCTTTAACGTTCTCATGGTGTCCTCTACTACGTCCGCCTTACAACAACAACGCACACACAAGCAAACAAGTGTGCGATTTAAAAAAAAAAAAAAAAAGCGGGCAGCAAAACACCGCCCAAACTTCCCCCTTTAACGTTCTCATGGTGTCCTCTATGTCCGCCCTACAACAACACCGCACACACAAGCATACAAGTGTGCGATTTAAAAAATAAAATAAAGCGGGCAGCAAAACACCGCCCAAACTTCCCCTTTTAACGTTCTCATGGTGCTATGCTCTATGTTCGCCTTACAACAACAACACACACGGGCTGCACTGCACTACAGGGGGCGCCAATTATATTTTTATTATAATCGTGAAAATACGGTGCATGTTATACTGTCTGACTCAATACCTTTCTTGAAATAGAATTACATCTCTAGTTTTAATTACAATTATTTTTATTAAGTTATTGGCCAGAAACTACTGGCACTCCTTTGGAGATCTATTGGTAGGAAGGAAGGAAGGAAGGAAGGAAAGCAAACTCCTTGTCATTGTGACGTGATTTACACCACTGCACACAACGAAATTCGACCTCTGTATTTGACCATCACCAAAGGGAACAGTGGACAGTGGTAACCTCAGTGGTAACTTGGCAGTTGGTGGATTTGAACCTGGAGCCCAGTCCGGTTCCTTAACCTCAAGGCCACCACTGCCCCGGTAGATCCCCATCTACCCATTGGACACACACATTTTTTTGTGTCCACTTGTGTGGATCACAATGTGACTATAAAAAGTATTTGATTAGGGTTAAGGATTAAGTTCAACATCGATACCAACGTTGGTGTCAGTTGTGGGTCAGTTACCAATAGGAATTTGGTCCATAGTTTAAGGAAATCCAAATATAAAACTTATTTTTCTCCTTATCCCGTTTTTCAGGGGTCAACAATTTCCATCTCACCATCTTTTTGTTGTCTCGCATCTTAGATTTGGCAAAATGTTTTCATGCCCCTCCTGATGCAACCCTCACCATTTATCCGGGCTTGGGACCGGTACTAAAAAACACTGGCTTGTGCTCCCTAGTGGCTGGGTTAAATACAAATATAAAACCTTGTAGGAAATTGTTGGCCAAGGGTGAAAAGAGGCCAAATGATCATTTTAGAGTTTTACTGCAAAAACCATAAAAAAAAAAAAAATCTCTGTTTTTAGTGTCCCCTCTTGGTCAGGTTGTCTTTTTACATAACAGGCTGCCTATAAAAGTGTTCTCTGTGCGTTCACTGCTTGTTTTTTGTGTTAACATTTAGCGTCTTGTCAAGTGTCTCGCGTGTCATCGTCACTCTGAAAGCCAAACGATGTTTGTCAGCTCGAGTCGCCGACTCTAACGCGGGTCTTGACAGATGCTGAAGTCACAAAAGGCGATTTTCTTCTTTATTCAAACCATATTAGGCTTTTTATCACTTTTGCTGCGTCTACATGTTGACGTCTCGTGTGGACTGTGGGGTTGCATCCATAAAACAATGCTGGATTTTTTCCTGGGGCAGTTTATTTACAAAACAATCTCAGCAGTTCCAGAAGCACAGAATCTCATTCCATTAAAAAAGCCAAACAGCACAGTGCAATAAAACAGAGAAAGTCTTACAGAAGTCGCTCTAAAGTAAGTGTTTATGATTTTGGAGATGTCACACTCCTACTTGCTATTTCATTCTGATATTTTTTATAGCTAACAACATTTTTTTTTTTTTTTTCCATTATCATTGTGCATTTTGGAGGAAACTCGTACCTTATTTATTCTGCATGCAGTCAGGTTTGTAGAATAGAATATTTAATTTGATGATTTTTTTTCCACATGAATGTATTCGTGTCCAAAGCCTGGGCAGATTAGGTGTTGGAGAATGGACTTTTGGGAACATCTGCAAACAGATTTATCTCTTTGCTACAGATATGTTGGCTAGAATTTTATTTATTAAAAACATGTCCTTCATTTTTTGCTTGTTTTGTTCAATATCTGTGGCAGAAATAGAGGTTAAAACCTATCTAAATATCTCCACGCTCCGTGTGAATTACACTGCCAACACAGAGGCATAAAACCTTTGGCTTTAAAATGACTATTTATCACATTTCTTGAATTTTATCGATGTTTTTTTTTTCGGAGATCATTTACATTAAATCTCTGTTCACTCTTTGATTCCATGATTACTTTCCTTCTACAGATCTTAAATTCTTTAACCCTCCACAATTTACCCCCTCAGGCATTACATCCAGGAAATTGTTGCTCGTCATCCTCCCCTGCTCCACTTTGGCTCGGGGTCAATTTAATCACCCTCTCTTCCTCTGCTTCCTGTACGCTCACGATCTCTATTTGGAGGGAGGGTAACGGTAAAGATGATGAGGCGGGTATCAGCTGGCGGTGGGGCTTCACTTAAAGCTAACTCATTCACTTAATGGATTTTAACCTTTGTCAATGCAGACGGGAAAGCCCCGCTATAGATCGGTGTCAATCACCTCTGATGAGCACGGATCAAAAAGCCATTTAAAAAAAAACAAAAAAAAAAACTGTCTTTTCTCATTGGGAGTCGCTGTTTGTGACAGGATGGAGGCGCCATCTGTGAAGGATGAAAAATAAAGACCTCAGGGAGAGAGCTGGGAGTTTAGAGGAGAGGAGGAGAAAAGCCCCTTGCTCAGGTTGCAGCTCGGATGCTGTCAACCGTCAGTTCTCAGACACCGAAAACGATCGATGGACTCAGCTGGGCTGCTTTGATTGGCGGTGACTGCACGGGGTCGCGGAGTGGGAAATGGACTTGCAGTTGCCCTGGAATAAACATGCGTCGGCTCCCGTGTGAATTCTTAATCACCCGTGTCCTCCTTTAAATTGATGTCGGAAATCTATGCGATTGAGCTGCAGACCAATGTTTAGACATCAGGTGTGAAGCACAAGCTCTTGTTAAAAAAAAAAAATACCAAGTGCAATAATTGATTTCAAACACAAGGAGGGAGAATTGATTCGTCCTCGTCTCGGAGCAAAGAGACCAGTGGTTTAATGTTCTAGATTTCTGATCTTTCTGTACGGAGTTTGGATGTTGCACATGTGTTCTTTAAAGCTTTAAAAGGTTCCTTCAATCAGTTAAGGACTGAAGGGAGGCGGGTGGGGGTGATTGTTGGGGTCAGGAATTAGTTCTTGTGGTCAGAGGTCAGTGTTTCTGTGACCTCTCAATGAGCTTTGTGACACTGACCACAAAGGTCAGTGTCAATGTGAGGTCATCCACATTACATGTCATTTCCTGTTTGGTTCTCCGACCAATTGAAATTTATGTGACTCGTTGACCGGATTTTAGTTTTTTACTGCAGACCGGGGTATTGGTTCTGCCAACATCTTTATTGCCGACTCACAATGACTGTGTATTGTTAATTTTCTTCTTTTTCTTTTTGCTTGTGTCTTTTTTTCAAGAGTTGCAACAGCGAGTCAACAATTTCCATCTGTCCTCTGTATCCTCTACTCTCCAACTCTCTACTGTTCTCCCTCACTGCCTCCATCAATCTCCTCTTTGTCTCCTACCTGGTTGCTCCATCTCTAGGATCATTCTTCTACCAATATAACCACTGTCCCTTTTTCTGTCCAAACCATCTCAGTCTGTCTTCTCTAGCTTTTTTCTCCAAACCTTCATGTCCGTGTTGTCCCACTAATCACCTCATTCCTGATCCTGTCCATCCTTGTCTCTCCTAAAGAGAATCATAGCATCTTTAACTCCACCACCTCCAGCGCTATCTTCTGTCTAGTGTCTCCTAATGCATCCATCATGGCTGGTCTCACCACTGTCCTGTAAACCTGCCCCTTCACCTTAGCTGACTCTCTTCTACCACAGATCACTCCTGACTCTTTTCTCCAGTTGTTCCATCCTGACTGTACTCTATTCTTCTCCTCTCGTCCACAGTCTCCACTGCTCTGAACCGTTGACCCTCAGTATCTAAACTCCTCCATCTTCTCCACCTCTGTCTCTTCTAGTTGCCCCCTGCTCTCACTGCAGATCACAATGTCATCTGCAAACATCATTGTCCATGGAGACTTTTTTTCTGACCTCATAAGTCAGAAAAAAAAAAAATCCATCTACCAAGAACAACTGTTGAGCTTAGAGATGAGAGCAAAATCACGTGATTGTTCATTCAGTCATTATTGTTTCTTTATTGCAGACATTAAATGTCATCAAGAAAAAAAAAAGTTAGAAAATCGAAAATAGCATTTTCTTCAGAAGTTTTGGCAACGTCATGGAATTGTATCTAACGTTTGATCAATTATCTAAATATTGTTGATCTGCGATATTAAAAAGTAAATTGCCACAGGCTGCAGAGAAGTACGTCTTCAAAATCCTGCTGATGACACAGCGTAACTGGTGAGGGAAGTGGCAACAATGTGTGGATTTCAAAAGAAATCTATACAACAATAGCTGACAAAGGAAGTTAAATTTGTACAAAAACTTTGGACTTTCAAATTAGTAGTTCTTGTGAACCTACGGTACTTGAAGGACAAATAACTCCAGGCTGAAGCCTCAGTTGCTGAGAGCACAGTCCCAGTAGGTGATTTCAGAAAAGCTGAAGGAGACGTCAAGCAGTAATACCTCAGTTTCTACAGCAACAACGTAGACAACACTCAGCGTTTCTGCAAAAAAAATAAAAAAAAGTAAAATAAAATAAAGTGAAGATACTGAAAATAATGAAATCAAACTACTGCTATAAGTCGTCAAGTCATCATGCATTTCAGATACAAACCTAATCACACTTAGTGCTGGGACTCGTCTCAGTGCTTAAAATGGAGAAACAGACTTCACTTTGGTCTTGGAAATTTCAGAAAAAAAAACATTTTGGACAAGTGATGTAAAATCACTGGCTCAAAAGTGTCTTCTTCTTTTCCTTTCGGCTTGTCTCTTTTTTCCTGCCACAGCGAGTCAACAATTTCAATCTCCCCCTGTCCTCTGTATCTTCTACTCTGACTCCAACTACCTCCATGTCCTCTTTCACTGCATCCATCAATCCCCTCTTTGTCTCCTACCTGGTTGCTCCATCTCTAGGATCACACTTTTAGAATATAACCACTGTCCCTTCTCTAGCTTTTTTCTCCAAACCTTCATCTCTGTGTTGTCCCTCTAAGCACCTCATTCCTGATCCTGTCCATCCTTGTCTCTCCTAAAGAGAATCGTAGCATCTTTAACTCCTCCACCTCCAGCTCTGTCTCCTGTCTTCTACCTATTCCTAGTGTCTCCTACCTGATAGCTCCATCTCTAGGACCATTCTTCTACCTGTGTATCCACTGTCCCTCCTCTGGACATGTAACAATCTGGCTTCTCTAGCTTTTTCTCCAACCTTTCCTGTCTTTGTTGTCTGGCGCAAAAGTATACGTACCCTAAAGACAACCAATGTCAGGGTTCTTTTTCCAATTCAGGAGAACGACTAAATATGTTCTTTACCAGAATAACACGTCTTAGCTGCTAGCCAAACTCAGCTACAGTGAGTTATACGCTCTGCTGTGGGTGGCCCAGTGGTTAAGGAAGTGGACTTGGGTCCGCAAGGTTTCAGGTTCAAATCCATCAGCCGCTAGGTTGCCACTGAGGTGCTCTGAGCATAGCACTGTCCAGACCCACATAACTTCTTGTGGACTCACCACCCACAGGAAGGCTCACAATATGGTGCAATGTGATTTGGGTGGTGGCAGCCGCCCCTGAGAACCGGCAACAGACGAGCAGAGGAAGATAAAAAAAAATAATATACATACATTTTATGTAATATTTCTAAAGTTGTTATCTATCACCAGAACAACACAAACACCCCTGTTTTTTTTTTGTTGTTGTTGTTGTTGTTTGTTGTTGTTAGCCAAGGAATTCCACCAAGTTTTAAGTAAAAAAAATACATTTTAAATATGAAAAAAATATATATACCATATTTATTAACAATATAAATAAATAAACTCAAGATAAAAAGTGAAGGCTATTTTTTTAATGCCCCAAAAACTATTCTTTACAAGGTTGAGTTAGCCAAAGGTCCAAGTGACCTCATAAAAGCTGTTTTTCAGCCTCTCAGCCAATAAATTCTCCAACGAGAACCTGTCACATCAATCTGGAAACAGAAGCACGTCCAGACAACAACTATAGGTCAGGAGATCCCAGCAGCTGCTGGTGGTCATTTTTTATGATGTTTTAGAAAGAAGATATGCATTGATAAATATGCTATTTTTTTCTGAGTGTGTCTTGTACAAATATGTACTCAGTTTCATGTATCTGTATACACAGGGACAGGAATCCATAGAAGTTTACAAAACCAGGTCTAAGGACTGTACTGTAGAGGCCAACATGTGTTGGACCTTTTCAGCTGCTGTAGGATACTTGGCGTGTTTGAAATGTCCAACCTGACTCTTGACCGCTACATCTACATGCTTCTTTGCTGCAGGACTGGCTGAGCAGATTTGGATACCTCCCACCTCCTGACCCAGTGACTGGGCAGCTCCAGACCAAGGAGGCCCTGACCAAGGCCATCAAAGCCATGCAGAGGTTTGGAGGACTGAAGGAGACGGGAGTTTTCGGTATGTGGCTGCGTTTGCTTTGCTGTAGCGAATGTGTGGGTTGCTGTTATGCGGAGACTGATCGATATGGAAAAAGCTTATTATATGATTCAGTGAACCCTGGACCCTCTCTTTAAGAACTAGTGTTTTTTTTTTTTCAGGTCAAATGCTTTTCTCCCACACTTGGTCTAGAATACAAATGTTGTCCTGCATTTTCTAATTTTTTTATTAAACTGACTTTCCAACATTGCAAATGTACAAAAAGGAGATTTTGTGAAGAGTCTCACCATTTTCCCTAGAGTTCCCTAGATTTTATTTTCTACTATCATTTAGCTGTTTTTTTTTTTTTTTCACTTAGCAGGAGACAAATTGTTACGTGCATTATTACTATATTTCTGAAATTTGCATTTTTCATTTTTTAGATACAAACGCCAGTATAAGAAGTCAGCACGGTATTTAAAGAAATGTTCAATCGCACTTTATTGTGATAGGGGGCTGTGATGGCATAGGGGTTAAGGAAGTGGACTTGGGTCCAAAAGGCTTCGGGTTCTAATCCACAAACTGCCAGGTTGCCACTGAGCTGCACTAATCATTGCATTGTCCTGACCGGTGGGCTGTCCACCCACAGGATGGCTGACAGTAAAAGCAATGTGATTTGGGTGGCAGTCGTGGAGACGCCATTGCATAAGCGGGTGTAGATATTTAGATCATAAATGAATGTTTCTGGCTAAATTTCCGCTTATCCATTACCGGGGTTGTCGGGGCGGCGGTCTCCACAACTGTTACCCAAATCACATTGCACGCTAATATTTCTTGCCCCTGCTGTGAAAATAGTCACTGTTCTCTTCCAGTCAGTGGTCATGTGACGTGAATGAATGAATTCAGTTTTACATTGATGTTACTTAGATAAAAGATGTGAGAGTGACACTTGTGTTATTATTATAAATTAGTATTAATATATACTCTATACTTTATACTCTATGTCATTAGTCAATGTTTTATGACGTTAATAATCACATCGGAATCAATCCTTCGCAGAAAAGAATGTAAATTCCACAGGTCACATATAAATGCCGTCTCCATACAGTAGCTCAAAGTGACAGGCCATCTGTAGACCACAGCTGCTGCCGAAGACAAAGAGAGAGTGATTAAAACCATCAGTACAGCTGTGATGGACACTGTAATCATGCTGTCGCTGCTGCCGCTACTGCCGCCGCCACTGTTGTATTTGGCGTCTCATTTGTCCCAAACGGTCGACTGAAATTTATAATAGTTATTATTGAATTGTATTTCTTCCATTAGTGGACATTTAATATAACCTTCAAATTCAATCTCAGCACTAGTCAGTGGATTCCCTGTCATCTATATGGAGCCAGAATAGTCTCAAAAAGATCCGTGTGCGTAAACACGGATCCGCGTGCGTATTCTGAGAAGAACACAAAAGAACACACGAGTAAACACGGATCCGCGTGCGTATTCTGAGAAGAACACAAAAGACCAAATGCGTAAAACACGAAAGAACACACGTGTAAACACGGATCCGCGTGCGTATTCTGAGAAGAACACAAAAGACCAAATGCGTGAAAAACACGGATCCGCGTGCGTATTCTGAGAAGAACACAAAAGACCAAATGCGTGAAACACGAAAGAACACACGCCTAAACACGGATCCGCGTGCGTATTCTGAGAAGATCACACAAACAACACGTCATTATATATTTGTGAATTCTTCCAAATACGTTTGTGAATTGTGGTAGATCATAAACTTGGGTATTGGACGCAGTTTAGTGAGTGAGTCAGTTTAGTCTGCCGCGTGATTGGCTGCAAATGAGTGAAACTTCTGATTGGCTGGTGACGGAGTGACGTAGCAAAATTACGCTCACAAATCTGGTCGCCGTAAAATAGAGTCTCAAAAATACAAATTTGCGTGCGCGTAGTTTCACAAAGTAAAAGCACGATTTGCGTGCGCGTACCACAATTCACAAACGTATTTGGAAGAATTCACAAATGTATATTGACGTGTGAGGCGTTGTTTGCGTGCTCTTCTTAGAATACGCACGCGGATCCGTGTTTACGCGTGTGTTCTTTCGTGTTCTTCTCAGATTACGCACACGGATCCGTGTTTACGCGTGTGTTCATTTTGAGACTATTCTGGCTCCATACATCTATAGTTTAGATACCGAGCCTTAGAACAACATCTACTCCATGTCTCTGTGGAGACTGGGTGTCTACCCGTCAGGCTTTGGCCTCCACTGAAGATTCTTTCACCACCTTCACTTTCATCTAAGGGATCTCACCTTCTGTTCTCTTTCCTTCTGCCCAGACCAGGCCACATTAGGACTAATGCAAACGCCCAGATGTTCTCTGCCAGATGTGTCAGACGCCGAGGGGACCTCGAGCCGCAGGAAAAGGAACCTTGCTCTTCAGAACAAATGGAATAAAAGACATCTGTCCTGGAGGTATGGATGACATTAGACAAACAGAGGAGTCGGATTATGTGTGTTTTTTTCTTCTTTGGAGAATTTTCCCCTCCAGGTTGTTGCTCTTACCACTGTGGTTTCTGTTTTTCCTGCATTCCTTCATCTGACTACAGAGCATCAGGGTCCTCCTAAGAAGGTTCTGTGATAGTTTTTTTTTTTGTTTGTTTTTTTTAATTAGGCAGTTCAAGATTCTAAGATTCAATGTAAATGTTTTAGGAAGCTTCTGTTCTTTTCAACCTTATAAAATGCTGAAGCAAATAATACATTTATCAGAACAGTGGGATTCGTTGAACAGGAGGAACTGTTTACATCAGGCAAACTAAGGCCCGGGGGCCGGATGCAGCCGGTTTAGCTTTTTAATGCGGCCCGGCAACCTTGTCCTAATTAAATAAATTATATTAGGGGTATTAGAAATGCAGGATATTAGGTTTAATTCATTATTTTTTCAAGCAATTTTCAAATGAATGAGCCGTCTTTCAACTCTGGACTCGCAGTGTCCAATTTTAGGACCATTTGTCTGCGCTATCTTTTTGGGCCATTGGAAAGATGGCAGAACCTGTGAAGAATCACATACAACAGGTCGTTGTTAAGACAGAAAGAGGCAGAAACATGGTTTCCTCATGGGTTTTCTACCCTTACATGGTATTAGCATGGAATTTTTTAATTCTTTCATGTCATATAATCATTTTCTCAATCGTTTTTTTTTTTTTTTCAGCTGATCCAGATGGGAAAGTATATTTATATGAAAATTAAAAACCATTAATCATGATTGGTTGAGTAGTGGCTTAGACAAGGCCAGATGAACAGCATAGGGTGGGTTGGGTATATGTGTCAAAATTAGTATTATACTAATTTACTCTTTTAAAGGTGAGAGATAGATATCATGGGGGTTTAACATCTATAAAAATATGCTACCGTCTTTTAAACAGATGTATTATGGGTAGGGAAAAACGTCACATATGGCGATACTTTTTCGCTATGGGTAGGAAAATACTTCAGAACAATGGCACCTACACTTTTTTGTTGATGCACAGTCAACAGGCTTCTGACGGAACTTGCGTCAGTTCACCTGCCGTGATAGGGACACTATTTGAAGGGCCTCATCCTGGTAATCAGACCAAGGCCTCAGATAGTGTTATTCAACCCATGGGCCCCGCGGACTCGGGTGCAGAAAGATTCAGGTTCTATTCCACTAGCTGCCATGTTGCTACCGAGATGGTGCGGTGTGATTTGGGTGGCGGTTGTGGAGACTGCTGTCCCTGTGACCTAGTAATGTGAGAAAACTGAGATAAACGAATTCATAATCATGATTAATTGAGATTGTAGGTATGTTTTTTTATTATAATTATTATTTGTGACTAATCCTAAGGGTGAAGATATGTATTGTCATGTAATCTGGGCATATTAAATCTGATTAATTCACAGATTAATAGATCTTATTTATTGATACAAGTATTTGACCTTTGCGATAGTTTAAAAAAAAATATTGATGAATAAGCGTTGCTGTCTAAGCCATGCTAAGACGTGCTGCATTTAGGTGCTGCGTCCCTTTGATGAATAACATTGTAGCAGCCGGTGTTAAAGGAAAGGATAGTGATGTATAGTTGAGTCTGTGCAGATTCACACACTCCCTGTCCAGCTTTAGCAGTGAGCATGTGGGCCAGTGTTTGTGTGCGTGCAGAATATAAATGCAAACTTGGGTTCAGAAATAAGGAAAAGCTAAAAAAAAAAACCTCACAGAGCATATAGTCTGAGACGAGCACATTCACGTCCACACTGGGGGCCAGGCGCACTTCCCTTCTCTCTTGGTGGGCTTTAGCTTCCTCTGTCTTCTTTGTACTGCTGCCAATCATACAGCGTGTCCTGTCTGCTCACTTCACTCTGAAATAAGAACAGGCTTGTCTCCGGTCCAGCGGAGCACCTTTTGTACTCACGCTAGTCAGATTTGCTGAAACAGTTGTGGATAATGTGCTAACCTCAGATCCACAGAGATTTTCATTGCGGAGCAGATTTTCAGTAACACAACAAAACAAAACAAAACATTCATATTCTGCAAAGGTGGCCTCTCTTGTTTTGGTCTTTCTGCCTTCAGTAAATGTTCTAACTCTCCTGGGCCCTCTCTGCTGCTGTAGAGGCCAAGAAAATATGTTCTATTCTTTTTTTTTTTTTTTTTTCATGCATTATGTTGAACTTGTTACATTTTTGCTTGATGAAATTGTACTGGTGAGTGGCAGAGGGAAAGAAAACTATTTTCTTTTTTTTTTTTTTTTTTTTTTTCATGCATTATGTTGAACTTGTTACATTTTTGCTTGATGAAATTGTACTGGTGAGTGGCAGAGGTGACAGAGTGGAATGATGTTCAGAATATATGTATATATGTGTATATATATATATATATATATATTATAATTTTTTTCTCAATGTATCACATTTTATTGATGAATGAATGAATAATCATGATTGGTTTTTATTATTACGATTAATTGTGCTTGTAGGTTTTTTTTTTATGTGAGTTATCCAAATATATATCATCTTTTATTCCGTCATTGCTTGCTTACGTTACTGGGTCTCGAGGACACCCAAATCGCACTGCTCCAGGCTGTGAGCTTTCCTGTGGATGGTGAGACCACTGGAGGTTATGTGGGTCTGGACGGTGCTATGATCAGAGCACATCAGGGTCAACCTGGCAGCTGATGGAGTAGAACCTGAAGCCTTACAGAACGAAGTTCACTCCCCTTAACCTCTAGGCCACAAATGCCCCTAATTATAATTAACTGGGATTAAACATATAAACAAACTTTTTTTTTTTTTTTTTTGACATTTTAGTAATGTTACTTTACACTAGCAAATTTCTAAAAATATGCTTTCCCAAGAATTGGCCAAGTGAAAAAATAACTTGACCCAAAAAATTATTTAAAAGATGTGAACTATGTTGGCGAAAAGGCAACCGTCGCCAACTTGGCATGGTGTATATATATATATATATATATATATATATATATATATATAGACACACACATGTGTACATATATATATATATATATATGTCTATATATATATATACATACATATATATATATTTTTTTTTTACTAAAAACTTGACACTGAAAAGGTCAGTTCCCCACATTGCCGCTAACAAAGTAATCATATATTGTAAAAAAAAATTGTTAGAACTGAACGGAAATAAATAAACCATTCCATAAGTAGTTCTGCCCTTAGCACACAGTAGATTTGAGAGTTTGTCCATTATTTTTACATACAGTAATGTTTTTTTTTTTCTCTTTCAATTTTTTGCTGAATTTATCTTTGCTACATTATTTTTTTCCAGCTAGCTGTTTAATAATTATTACTTTCAGTTTAAATGCCCTTTAAATGACTCTGGTTCTTTTGTTGCCACAGCTTTGACAATCTTGCCCCGTTCTGCTGACTGCTTGTGTTCTCCAGTCCAGCACTGGAACACAACTATGAGACGCGTCTCACACCCATGAATATGACATTTCCATTGATCCCTCATATGCATTTGACCTAATTGACTTAATTAACTGACTTAACATATTTGCAAAAATGTTAAATATTTTGTTTACGCATCACAAAAGTTCGGTCATGTTCTACTAAGGCACTGTGGTTGCAGGTTTTGGTCCCAACCAAGCACTAACACAGTTTTAATCAACTGATCTCAGTAACCAGACAGCTGATTAGTCAAACCATGTGCTCTCAGTTAGTTAAAACATAAACCAGCAGCCTCACTGATTTTTTTTTTTCGTTTTTTTTTACATTTTCGGTATGTCTAGACTAGTTGTTCTAACTTTGCAGCTATAGAATTGTTTCCTAATCTCAATTCTTTTATGAGCAACTGCTTGCACCAAAATGTAAATTGGTATTTTATCAATAATAATTTAGACTTGTTCCACATTGGGGACATTTCCAGTGAGTGTTCGCAGCCCAACCACAAGAAGCCATGACAAAAGAACCACCCGAGTGTGACAGAAATGTTTATTAGCATCAAGAACGTTGTCAGTTCGCTGCACAAATTCCAAGGTTCAATTCTACTTGTACCTGCGGGCCGGCGTCTTTGGACTGAAGCGTTGGCTTTTATTTATTGCAAAGTGTTCAGTCAGGGTGGAGTGATACATTCTCTCTTTCTGGTTTCTGATAAGCTCTGGATAAGATGAAGTCTTTTAGCAGATTTATAAGGACAGCCTGACAGCGGAGAGAGCTGCAGTAACAACATTTTCAGCATCTTTTCATGTGAGATTAAAGAAGAACTTTCAGTTCTGGAAGTTTTTTTTTTTTTTTCTTTTTTTTCTGAAAATATCTCCTTCTTACGTACGGTCTATGAACAGAGTTTGTGAATGGATGTGATAAATGTGCATGCAAAAGGTCAGCGCTAAGCAAACTAAAAAACAGTACATAAATATGGCCCATTCATCATTTCTGCTTCAGACTGCGGTTCTTTGAGTACCTTTATTTGGGTCATCAGAGCAACACAGACTCGTTCTTGAAAAAAAAACACGCTTGAAAAATGTTTGTGTGCAATACAGCTTGAAGAGAATATCTGCCTGACTCGGAATCAAGCAGACAATCAATCACGTCTGATTTCACTCCACTTCGGTTGACGGTATCATGTCCATATACATCTACATCAGAGGTGGGAAAACTTTTTGACTCGCGGGACACAAGCGGTCCTAAAATTGGACACGAGGGTCGAGTCAGGAGCAGAAAGATGGAGCATTTGTTCGAAACTAAGATAATTGTCACTTAAAAGTCTTGCGTAAAACCTAAGATGCTACTTTTTCCAATACCCTTTATGGCACCATTTACTGGAGAAACACAGGCATTGCAAGCAAATGCCAAAGAAAGAATAATTTAACATTCAACAAAAAACTCCTAAACAAGATCATTATTTGCCTCTTTCTTCAATTCCTCTCAAAACAATATAAACAATAGATAAGACTGTAACCTGGCAAGACCATGATGCTATACTGCAGTACACAGCATGGGATAGAGACAAATTTTTAAGATTAGATTAAATCAAAGATTAAATTACTTTTTTTTTGTCATGGTGACGTTGTGATTCACACCACAGCGCACAACGGAATTTGCCCACTGCATTTAGCCCATCATCAAAGTGAGCAGCGGGCAGCTATTGAGCGCCCCGGGAGCAGTGTGTGGGGACGATACCATGCTCAGGGCACCTCAGCGGCAACTTGGCGGTAGGGGGATTCGAACCGGGGGCCTTGTGAACCCAAGTCCTGCCCAACCACTAGGCCACTGCCCTAATAATGATAATATAAATAAAATTATTTAATTCGGACAAGCTTGGCGGGCCGCATTAAGAAGCTCAATGGGCCGCATGTGGCCCCCGGGCCTCAGTTTGCTCATGCCTGATCTACATCATTCAGACTGAAGACAAAAAGTGTTACTGTTTTCTGTACTGTCTAGTACCAAGTACGTG
>JAFBJS010006032.1:98113-138113 GCA_016785265.1 Paraplagusia blochii | reverse complement strand
TGTGCAGGTGCAATAATTATTTTTAAAGAAGGTAATGTATTTGTGTATATATATTATAGAATTACTTTTACAAAGTTAGTGAGTAATCTTGAGGAGTACAATGACTGTAGTGTTACTGAATGTTATATTTAGGAAATTTGGACTGATGGTGGGTCATGACGTCAAACCAGTGAAGTTCCTCACAATGTTTTCAATGTGATGGTTCTCAAATCACTATTATATGTGGACATGCTACATAGTTGTTAGTATAAGGAACTTTTTAGATATCCGTAGAGAACTGTCTTCGCCCGGACCAGACATTCGAGACACCCTTCACGAGCGAACATCTTAAGTAAGTGCTAGCATATGTTGCTAACGTAGTAACTTTTTCCCAACTATCGTTGTAAAAACGAAAATTAACAGCTTTTACACAACTAAAATCGACTAATCAAGAACCCACTGGAACGAACTGTACTTTAGAACAAATCACAGTCAAAACAATTGAGTACAAGAAGAAGCTAATCTAGCTGTGCTTACGACGATAGCGATATTATACTGATTTCTTTAGAGACTGAGGCACGCGTAAATATACTATTCATATTTTTATGTCACCCATGAACAGAAGAACCAAATCTATAGTTTTAAAGTCCATACCCTTAGAATATCTTGTGTTTTGAAGCTAACATATTTACTTACGCGTTTATATTCAGTTACATTTTAGACTTCCCGGTTTCCTAAAACGTTCGTAACTAATTGATATTTATATTGTTTTTTGTTTTTTTTTACTTCAGGTTACACGTCGTTTTTGTAACCACTAGATGGCAACAACTCACCGTGTAATTTTAACGATCTTTTCTTGTTAAAGACTATGTGCAGATTAAAAGTGCCTATCACCCCTTAAACTTTATACAATAATAAAAATGAAAAAAAAAAAGAAATCTATCTATCTATCTATCTGTCTGTCTGTCTGTCTGTCTGTCTGTCTATCTATCGTCTATCTATCTATTATCTATTTGTTTATATCTGCAATGTGAAGCCAAGGAGAAGATGCTAATTATACATATATTTATGTGTAAATATATGAGTATCCAGCAGGTGAACGAAATCACTTTACTTCCTCAGAGATAGATCCTTAAAGTACTCCAACCGCATACCTTTCACCAATACAGCAATTAGCATAATGGTTTTGTGGCTATGATTGCTATGGGGACATCCCACAGGAATGTTCATGGTGGGACATTTTGTCTCTTCTCTTGTCCCCTTGTGTTGTACATTCACCCATGCATTCATAGCTCTCATGCTATCCCTGTTTTATAATGTACTCTGTAAAACATTGGCACACACCTATAAAGAGGACTCTTAGACTGTGACGACAGCTGTAGGCCAGGTATTTACCCAACGGTAGACGTTATTTTCCCACTGCAAGATCAACTTTGGAAATTTGTTGATACCAAAAAAAGACCTTGATTTATTTTGCTTGTATACATATGCTCCAAAAATTACGGAACTTATGTAGGGAGTGTCAGGAGAGTGTGACGAAAGAAAAAGACATGTACTGTGACAATGCAAGTTAAGTACTGTTTCCAAGGGAACCCCCGGCTTCAGGCATCTCAAGGTGGTCTCTGGATTTGGGCTCTGTTTGCCCTGTTAGGCAGCGAAAACATCTCATGCAGGGAGGGGGTAAGTCATGCATGCTAAATCTACAGCCACTTGCACCCAGCCAGAGCGGATCTAGAGCATCCTGTATCCTGGATGTTTGCTGCTACTAAACCTCAACCACGGAGACCTGACTTAGGATTACTGGAGTTCTCACAGGGTTCCCAAACCTTTGAGTTCGTTGCTAAGGACCTTAGGTATTAGTACTAAATAGCCAGTTCACTGTTAATTGTATAGGCATTTAAAGAGTTCCTAAGTGCCAGACGGCGTGGTGTATTTGAGACAGCCCGTGATTGGTTAATAAGAAGAACTAACAGCCTGTGCCTGTGCTTGACTTTATTGCCAAAAAACAATATTTTTTAACCGTATCTTAGTTGTTATTTATACAAAAAGTAAAATAAAATTTTTTAAGGTACATGAATACATTTATAATTACACATGAAAAAATACAACATAACGTGTAAAAAACAAAAATTTACCCAACACTAACATGCTGATACATATCACTTTTCAATATATCTGGTCATCGGCATCAAAAAAGTTCACACCAGTAATCATTAAAAATTTCCACTCGCATATAATTAGCACCAATCTTTTTGTCGATGGTCACTGATCTCTGCTCTAGACTTCTACATAGGTGCCATTATAAAAGAAGGGCTCGTTGGTCAGGCAATGACCCACAACATCAGGTGTCCATGTCCGGATCTCAGGTTTGCCGTTCTTGCCTGGTCGGACAATAGTGGCACTGCGCGATGACAGCGAGGGGTCTTCGTCAAAGAAATTAAATGGTCGCAGAAAAAAACCCACGGCATTTCCTGGTGTGGCTGTGTTGGGGATATCTTCTGAGTGAGGTACGTGCAGGAAGCCCACAGTCACCCAGGCAACAAGATCCTGTATGGGAACGTAGATGTTGTAAAAGCACGTCGTCCAGCAGGATTATAATTTCTAATCTTTGTAACTAACAATGAAAACAATTCTTGATTTATGTACTGATGATTAAGAATTAAGAAAAATTGCTGCTCCATCAAGTGCTGTAATGTACTATACTGTTGCGATGGTGCTAACAAGGTAAAAATCTAAATTTGCTCGCATTGTATTCCTGTAAATCCATAAAGTACACATAAAGCTCGACATCTGTACCTTGTTAACTATGTCTTCGTTGTTGCGGATGTAGTCCTCAAAGTTAACAACAGGCTCCCAAGGATCACCCTGTGCGTAAATGCTGCTGCTGACACCTTCACTATCTTTGTGACGCGTTACAGCCAGAGGATACCTGTAGACAACATTGCGTTAGTTTGGTTTTTACCCTTTTTTTACGATGTTTCTATGCACTTCCTACTGGTAGTGCCAAAAGGTTTAGAGGACAGTTGTGAGACCAGCCATGATGTATGGTCTAGAGACACTAGGAATAGGCAGAAGAGCTGGAGGTGGAGGAGTTAAAGATGCTGAGGTCATCTTTAGGGGTGACTAGGACCAAGATTAGGAATGAGGTGATTAGAGGACAGGAAGGTTTGGAGAAAAAGCTAGAGAAGCTTTGGACATGTCCAGAATATGGACAGTGGTTATATTAGTAGAAGAATGCTACAGAAGGAGCCACCAGGTAGGAGACGAAGAGGAAGTAGAGGAGATTTATAGATGCAGTGAGAGAGGACATGGGTTGTTGGAGTTAGCTGTGAACACAGAGGACGAAGTGAGATGCAAAATTGTTGACTCGCTGTGACAACCCCTGAAAAAGGGACAAGCCGGAAGAAGAAGAAGAAGAATAGTTGCACAGTTACCTTGACCAACTGATGCCTTTCTCCTCTCCCCAGCCTCTTGGCAGGACACTGTGGGCATGTGAGTTGAACTGAATCCGGTATCCTTTCTGGTGACCCCATTTATTCTTCTTGTTTGGGTTATAAAATTTAAAATAGCGAGGCAATGTCTTTCCAAAGCGGAAAGCAGCAGATTGCTCCGTCTTGTGCTCCTTCCTATGGAGTTTTGGCTGGACAATAAAATTCTTCGGGCTCCAAGGGTTTGTAATGTTGACGAATTCCAAATTAAACGTCTCCAAGCTGTTCTGCCGACCTGTCACATGCACAAGAGGAAAGTTTTTGCATGTTGAATGTTAGTGTCAAATATATCTTAATCATTTCAGACAATTCTTTCTCTATCAGTCCAAAAGACAGTAGAGGGTGATGAAATAAATTAAATTTATCTAAAGATCAATTCAATGGATTGATATCAGATCTCGGCCATAAACAGGTTCAACATTTTCTTTAGGTAAATAGGCCAGATCTCATTTTATGACAGAGTAAAGTCCAGACACATGTTCATCAAGATGTCTAGACTGCCGTTCTGTGTTTACTTTCCTTATATCATTATGACAGCTTAAACAGCTTAAAATAAAAAACAACTCGATGCAGAGAACAAGGTGAAATGGAAAAACCTTGGAAAAGGGACAAGCCGAAACCCAGAGAAGTCCTATTTCCCAGACCTATGTAATGTTTAGAAATTTAAATTAAATATGAATCATTGCAACCATTCCAAAGTACTTACCGCTTATATCCAAATCCACTTTATAATGGATCAGGTGCGTGTGGAGGTTACCCAGCAAATTATGGTGGACCTTGTTACCATAGTGAAGTCCATTAGGTGTAAAAAAGGTAGCGTGAATATATCCCGTTGCGCTGATCTTTGCCTCCATCACACCGTTTTGGTAGAAGATAAAGTCCCAGATATAGTCGTAGTTATACACGGTAGAGGTAGTGCGCAGCACCAAGACTGTGTTTTCCAGACCCCCATAAAAATTGTAGCCCCCATTGAAGTTGTTGTCAAAGTGCCTTCTTAAGGGCATGGCTGTGGTCATCTCAAAAATGCACAGTGCATTTCTGTATCGCACAGGTTTGTCTGAGTCTTGATAGTGGTACAAGTCGACAAAGCTAGCAATGTCTGGGCAGTCGATTCCAGGGGCTAGTTCATAGGTGGAGCTGCCCATCATCCAACCTGAATCAATAAACTTTGTTTGCATGCCACCAGGGGTGTCCCCGGCATAGAAAGATATTGCCTCTTGGAGACTGATCTCATACGCAATTCTTTCTCCTTTAAAACGAAGATCGTAAACCTGAAGCCCTGTGGATGAACTAACTCTGTAGGCAAATGACCATCCGGCATATTCAACAAAGTTGTGGTCGACTCCATAACGAGGCCCCTGGGGTTCAACAAGCCTTGGGCCCTGAATATTTGTCGGAGTATTGCTGTAACCCCGGGGGATGTAGGTGGAAAAGAGGCCTTCCAGGTTGTGCTTGGGCAATTTAACAATAGCTAATTCCCCCGACTCATATTTTTCTACCAGATGGTCGACACTGTTGAAATACATTTGGTTGTACCAAACGTTCTCAACTGTCCATTTATTTGGGTCCAAGTCTTGGTGATTAACAAGAAGCTCAAACCCTATAGGGTGAAGGTATAAACCCTCTACATCCTTGTTCAGGAGGATCCAGCTTCTTCTCTCACCTGGACCCACCCCACGTGGAGCTATGTCTGTGAAAGTCAAGCACCACTTGGAGCAGTTAGTGAAGGAAAACCCACCAGTGGTCTCAATCAGAAGATTGTTTGCTTTTGCTAAAGTCCTCTGGAGGAAGTTATATAGGTAAGTATCCTCTACACTTGTCTTAGGTCTTGAGTCGAAAGAGATTGGCTTTCCACTCTTGAAGCGCTTAACTCTGTAAGATTTTGGGGATGGCAGAGGACCAACAATATACTCAGTAATGTTCGGCTTGGTCTGATTCCCAAACTGGACAACAACACGAGCTTCACGAGGCGGTTTAGCGTGTCCATAATCCAGAGCTCGCAAGACTTCCTGCTTCCTCGGGACATGCAGTTCTATCAGGAGAATACTGTTCTTCTTGAGATTTTCATCACGAGCGTTTGCTAACTTCATGTCTCCTATGCCGTGGAGGTAAGCCCGGGTGGCTTTCATCTCCGCAACTGTGAGGTCTGCAAACATGGAGGCACCACGATGTGCCCACTCCCTGGATCTGGATCCAGAGCAAGTAGACAACCAAAAAACTTGCAACAGGCAAAAAATCCTCATGACTGCAAAAGAAAATACAAAGGACATGGATATCATTGGAGTGATAAAAAGTGATAAACGAGTAATTGATTCAATCGATTCTCCTAGTTTTTCATTTTGAAGGGAACAAGCGTGGTTGGTGCCATACTCAGCGCACCTCAGAGGTACTAAAATTCCAAAAAAGGGACAGTCAGATTTTTTTTTGAAAGAAAGTTACACACGTGCAAGATGGCTACGCCGATGTGCATAAGTCGTAAGTTAAAACCCAGTTATCGTTTTATCCCATTTGGATTATCTGAGAACTCTACAGTCTTGATTTCCTTAAAAAAAAGAATGCGCTTAGTCAAACTGAAAGCAAAAAGTTTGCTATAATTGCATTATTGATGATGAAATCCTAGTCTTTCTATTGTTCAGTTCTTTTGTTGATATGGGTATGGACCAATTCACCTATGGACCAGCAACAGTCCCCGGCCCAGTGACTGGGGACCACTGCTCTACAGTTTCATTCACAATTTAAGTAAATTACACAACTATTTCGTATAATATAATTATTATTAATGATTCCATACTCAGTTTAAAGAAACAGAACCTTACCTGCCATCATACATGCAGTTCAGCTTCTTACATTTAGGTCAGTGAACTTGGGTAAACAGCTTGAGGGGCTCCTTTATGACTGCTCCAAACACCGCGCCCCCTTCTTTTGTTTTGAAAGCAGCTGATTGGCCAACGGAGGGTTGTATATGCTGTGATGATTACGTTTCCATAAGCCATAAAATAGGGTTAAACCAGTGCATGTCATGTTTGGGTGTTTTAACACCGTATGTAATGAACATGAACGATAATCTTTAGCAATACGTTGTAAAAAAAAGTTATGATCTGTTTTTCACAAAGTTATATAGGAGATACTGAACCTATGGACTCGACATGTATAGATGAAGGTGACTGATATCTGATGTGGGGTGAAGACTGATGTGGATCACGGAAAAATCCTTAAGCCCAATCCACCGAGTGCATTTTTGCCACGAGCTTAACCTCAAGAACCGTTTGACAACCTCACCGTTGATAAAAATTGCTTAAACTCCTGCCGATACTTCATATGCAAGAACATAAATACAGAGGAGAAAACCAGTCAACATGGCAGAACTGACAGACCAGACTGATCACGTTTGCCAAGACATTTCCTTGACCCTCACACCGGCTGAGGAAGGAGTCCCCCAAAAAACAGACAGGCAAAAAAAGGAAGAAACCTCAGGGTGATGGACGTTGGAAAGGATCCTCACCCAGGACGGACAGGCGGGCAGAAAGGAGAAAAACTAATTTGATTTATCGACGCAAAGGTTCTTTAAAGTTCTGGCAGTGTCAATACAGGCAAAGTCCTGGGTTGAGAAAACAGTCTATAGGGTTCTAGCAAAGTTGGGTTAGGATTTGGAGGCTAAATCCTGAGTCCAGTTTACGGCCATGGGATTTCGGGGGGTGAGAACAGAGACTCCGGTGACATTAGGGCCCCGGTCGAATGCATTAGTCCTTAGGAGATAAGGAAAATAGGTTAGGAAATAAAGAATAAAGGAAAGAAAAGACAGAGCTTATAAATAAATAGTGGTAAATAAAGAGCTGAATTAGTTTGGCCAGAATTAGTGGGTGATGGACACTCAAATAAAATACCCTGTAGTTAAACATATAGATATATGTACCAAACAGTATATATTTATACGCGCAACATATGCTGTACATATATAGATATAAAGATACAGTATATGTAGATATCGATTCATATCTTGTCTTTTCCTTTATTATAGAGTTATGTGTAAATGTTGCTCAGTTTAGTCTATTTTTGCTATAGATGTTGATTAAATATTGATACCAAATTTATAGTCCTATTTTATTTTATGTGTTGCAATATATAGTGTATCAAAATACAATAGCACTCTATTCTTGTACATATAAAGTATCATAGACTTGGACAAAACCTATCGGTAACCATTTATTGTATATCATTAGTTTTTATATATTCAATTATATATGTATATATACTGTATATATATTATTTTTACTAGTATGTATATTTAATATATATATATACTACTACACTTAGTTTATGTATTTATCAAGAAAAAAATAAAATAAGCATATTTTTTTGTTTTTATTTGATTTTTCTACTCTAATTACTTTAGTTTTTATCATTTTTTTTCTGTGATTATATATTTTTTAATGGCTTTAAAATGTATTTTTTTGAAGAGGGTGAATTCTAATTTGCTCCTCCACAATGAAATTGAAATATTCTGTTATAGTATCTACAGTATCTTCACCACGACTTGATGGAGTTGGTTTGTGTCTCAAAAACCCGGCCAGAAAATCTGTGTTTGGCCTCTAAAGTCACCAGCTCTGCTCTCCGTCCGTCCACTGAGAGCCACAGTGTCTCTGTGGTGACAGCTGTGTTTGAGCCAGCTCACTCTGAGGTGAAGAAGTCAAGCCTGTGGCAGTGCCGAGTCCAAAAGCCTTTCTTCCCCCCGTTTGTTGACACGCTTCATTGAATAAATGCTCCCATCATCCTTCCCGAAAAGTGTCTTTTTACAGGATTAGGCCCTGACAAACACCTCTTTATTTCTTGGCTGAGGCTCCGTCGCCCCCGCGGTCACACCCAGTTTCTGTGATGTTTGACCGCGTGAAGTTAAAGGATGTGTCCCTCGCTGCTCTGGAGGCCAATGCCTGGTCTTGCAGCTGTGGCACAGTCGCTTACATCCAATGGAATCGGGCTCAGATGCTACTGTACGTCCGCGGAGTCAACCCCCCCGCACTTAAAAAGCTTGGGGTTGCTGGATGTGCAAACAGAGACATCACTTCACTGTGGACTGTGTTACCGACGACAAAGAGTGGAGAGGACCAGTCTGTAAAGAAATGAATCACTAATTACGGATTCTCACTAATGACCTGAGGACGAAATAGAGAACTGAAATTGAACGAAAGCACTTAACGAAGGTAAGAAACTTAAATTTTAGAAACGTGCGAAGGTTGACTTTATATTTTTTGGTTCTGAAACTGTGTGTGTTTTTATACAGGATTTTAAGCACAAATATTCAGGAAAATACCATGAAGACTTTGATGCTGGCGCTGCTGGGGCTTCATACGGTGATGGGAATGGGGTGAGCAAAGATGAGGTTAAGGATGGGAGTTTTGCTAAAACTGACCAAGTATCTGGTTGGGTTGTCCGATAAGATTAGTCGGCCGATATTATTGGCCTGATGTCGGCAAAATTTTGTGATATTGGTAAGCGCCAATTTTTGCAACGAAAATGAAAATCCCATGACACAATGATTGGGGATCACACATAGGTTTCTGACATGTACCTCAGTTTTGTAGGCAAACAACGGTATTTATCGGTATTGTCGATATTGTTATGGTAGTGATAGTGTTTGGACTACTACTACTACCACTACCATACAAATTAATATTGGACATCCCTTGGACATACGTATTTGTGCAAAAACCTCATGTCTCTGGGCTGTTACCTACCTTCTTATTGGCAAATAAATGTGCAAATAAATGCACATTTTTTTCTTTTTAGTCCACAATTGAAATTTAAGACATTATTTACAATACAAATACAAATACTACTAAATGGGGCAGTTGGTGGCCTAGTGTTTAAGGAAACGGACTTTGGTCCGCAAGGCCCCCACTTCAAATCCCCCTACCGCAAGTTACCGCTGAGGCGCCCTGAGCATGATATCATCCCACACTGCTCCCTGGGTTCTCACTACGGTGATGGGGTAAATGCAGAAAAAATTTTTTCCCCAAAAAAACTTGAGATGAACAACAACATCCTTATCCTTAAAATGACGATTTCAACTGGTTTACCCTAAATCTGAGGTAACAGTTGTTATCTTGTCATCTTGGAAACCTTTGTGCTTCACGTTGCAGACACTGGTGTGAGCGTACGGTGGAGGAGAAGGTTGAGAGACTCTTATCCCCACGTCTGCAGCTGGAGGTCGGCTGCACTGAGGTTTATCAATACAACACCCAAGGCTGGAGACTAGATGTGGACAGGATGCGAGTCATTCACGGAGGGGACGACGGCATTGCACTATACTACAAAAAACAGGGTCCCAGAGCGTCCTGCTTTTTATACAAGTGAGTAGAGCTTTAGGTTGTTTGGAGTCTCGTGATCTATGAGGTTTGAAAGAGCTATTGGTGGTGGCCTAGGGGTTAAGGAATCAGACTTGGGTACGATAGGCTTATTATTGATACTAAGGTGATAAGTCTTGTCCTCTTTTATGACAGACCCCCAGAAATTGAAAGCCAAATAGTGAACAAGACGGAGATGACCTGCTGTGAAGGCTGGGGCGGCACACACTGTTCCGAAGGTAGAAAAACTTAAAATCTGCTGAATAACTGTATATTTTAATTGCGCATCGTAAAATCGTTCACATCGTTGATTCCCCAACAGCGGCAGACGTGCGTGGTCAGTGTTTCTCCACTTGGAGTTGCGCAGAATTTCCTGGGATTCACAACTCATCCCTCATGTCCATGGATGAGTGCTGCCGCAGCCTTTGGGGTCTGACATGGAGGAACGCCCTGGATCAAACCTGCATGTCTTGCACCTATACTCTGCTGCCAGGTGGGAGATAGATATTTTTACACTAAACCAACAGACAGAAACTATGGATGTTAGGTATACGAGCCTGATGGGTGTTGGACTCGCTTGATCTCCGCTCAGCTTGTCCCTTTTTCAGGGGTTGCCGCAGTGAATCATTGTTTTCCATCTCCCCCTGTTCTCTCCATCTTCTACTCCTACTCCAACCACCTCCATGTCCTCCCTCACTGCATCCATCAATCCCCTACCTGGTAGCTCCATCTCTAGGATCATTCTTCTACCAATGTATCCACTGTCCCTCCTCTGAACATGTCCAAACACGTCTCCATCTGGCTTCTCTAGCTTCTCTGGCTCCCTCCAAACCTTCAGAAAATTTTCATCAGTTTTTTCTTTTTCTTCCATTCTTCTACAGACTCCCAGTCTTCCCCACTGGTGCGCAGTGGTCTACTGGGCAGCACCAGGGGGACGCAAGGCTCGGCCACCTGCATGTCCTGGGGAGGAGCCCATTATCGCACTTTTGACAGGAAGCACTTCCACTTCATGGGCAGCTGCACATATGTCATGGCCTCCTCTGTCGATGGCACGTGGGCCGTCTACATCAGTGCAGTTTGTAATGAGACGGGAGACTGCAGTAAGGTATGAGATACGGGATAGATACACATGCTGGTCAGATGATTCTGTTGAGTCCAGAAGATAAGGCCTTGCTTTCATGTTTTTGTCTGCTCCGTTCAGGCACTGAGGATGATGCTGGGCCTGGATCTAGTTTCAATTCGTCACAGGAACCTAACACTGAATGGCCTGTCTGTTGCAAATGGTGAACCGTTTTTTCAAAATGGTAAATTGTTTTCATCCTTTTCACCCTGGTGTTGTTAAAGTAGTAGGACGGGATAAGATTAAATGTAAAAGTAGTGATAAAGAATCTAATTCTGGGGGCAGGGTGCGCCCTTAGAGATCCACCCAGGATGAGCTCCTAGTAAAGGAGTAGAGCCTCTGTCCCCACCGGAGGGACACCCAAAGGAAGACTGAGGACACACTGGTGCGACTATGTTGGTCGACTGGACTGGGAACGCATCAGAATTCCCCCAGATGACCTTATTTTGAGCCCTACTGCAGGTGGCTAGCCCACTGGAAGTTATGTGGGTTGGGATGGTGCTGTGCTTAGACAGAACTTTACTGAAATATGAAAATATGAAAATAATTTAGAGCCCTCTGCTGTTTAATTCAACCTGTGGTTCATTTTAATGCCACTTCAGCCTTGTCGTCCCTCGAATGAACTCATATAAATACATTTACATGACATAAATACTTATGTTCTGTTGTGTTTTTTCCCACATAAATGTTTAATTTAATCTAGTTTTATATTTTTTTATACTAACCAAAATCTACTAAAAATATTGCTTTAGGCATTTCATGTTTAGCTATATTTGATGGAACCAGATTTTAAAATGAAGAAGAAATTGAAGAAAACATGTTATCTAACAATTAATCCCTGACTTTTTGTTCATATATACTGTATATATATATATATATATGGAATAATTATCATTATCTAAAAATGTTTTAATATATTATCATTTATCTACTAAGTATTAAATATTGCAAAATTTGTTTTTTCTACATTTAAATACCCTTGCTAGTTTATATTTCTATTTTAGCAATTTTGGCATATTAGCAAGTAATGGTGGCCTAGGCTTTAGGTTCGAATCCACCAGTTGCCCAGGTTGCCACTGAGGTGCTCTGATTATAATGCCGTTCCGACCCACCTAACTTCTAGTGGGCTCACCACCCACAAGTGTATGGTGCAGTGTGATTTGGGTGGCAGTTGTGGAGACTGTACCCAGCGACCCAATAACGGATAGGCAGATGAAAATAATTAAATGAATGATATATAAATATATAGGAACTGCTGACACCATCTAAGAAATCTACCTTAATCTTTGTGATCTATTCACACAGGTGTCAGTGTCTACTGGCTGGGAGACTTTGTGTTCGTGGAGAGTGGCCTCGGAGTGCGGCTCAAGTTTGACTTGGCCAACACGGTTCACCTCACAGTGACTGAGGAGCATTTGTCAGCGACCAGGGGTCTCTGCGGCATCTTCAACAACAATGCCGACGGTGAGGACAGCTGTGTAAACACCACATCGGACGTGGACCTGGAGAAAAATCTCATTCGACTTTCAACGACTTTCACATAGTCAGAGTGACTCAACGCGTTGACCTGCCTAATGAGCCACTCCGCGCTATATCCGAGAACTTGTGACTCCATTCTCTGCTCCCTGGTAACGGAAGTCATCCTCGTAAATGTCCCTGCCCCGGCCCTGTTGCTGTGGAATATTCTTCGTCTGTTTGCATGTATGCTCGAAATTTAGAGGGCTCGGCCATGGATGTTTACGATCTCGAGTTTTGCTCTAGCCTCGAGGATTTCAACTTTCTGTTCTCTGTAAGAAAAACAGAAACTTCCAGAAGTTGATGCATGGAGCTGTTTTGATCTTTTAACTTAGGCAAAATGGATCAGACACGGTCAACCTAAGGCCTGGGGGGGGGCACGTGCCTGGCAAACTTATAGCAATGGTGCTTTTGCCTTTTCCCTGGAATGCCTGTTAATTCTAGAAAGATTTCTGAAAGACCCAACCACCTGTCCTGACCTCGTCCTCATGTCACATTTCAGCCCATAAGTCAAAGAGTTTGCACTTAAATCACTGTTTTATCATGTCTTTCGTCATAGATGATTTTACTACAGTCACTGGAACTTTGTCCCAGTTTGCTGCCAGCTTTGGGAACTCCTGGAAAATCCCCGATCAGCAGAATGAGGTAAAATCCTCACTAATGATTGACATAAGTGTTTTTATAGTCTTACACTACCCTCTGATTAATTTACTGTATTCCTCAGGGCTGCAGTGACGGAGCAGAACTTGGTCACAGCTGTGACGTGGCCGGAGATGCTACTTTACGGAGACAGGCAGAATCAATGTGCCATCGATTGCAGGAAAATCCCTTCTCACACTGCCATTCACGGGTGAGATACTGTCCAGGTGTCGCTCCATAGGGTAGCAGTTATCCGGCGTTCATGAACAAGTTCTTGGGTTCTTTTCTTCATACATGACATGTCTGACTGCTTTGATTGATTAATATGATTCTAACACAGTCGGCAGTGGTGACCCAGTGGTTAAGGAAGCAGACTTGGGTTCTCAGGGCTTCAGGTTCGAATCCACCAGCTGCCAGGTTGACACTGACGTGCTCTGAGCATAGCACCGTGCCGACCCACAGAACTTTTTGTGGGCTCACCACCCACAGGAAGGCTCACAATATGGTGCAATGTGATTTGGGTGGTGCCAGCTGCCCCCCGCCCCACATACACTGCACGACTCAGGTCACACGACTTGCTGATTGGTGCACAACTGAAAAATCATGGCAAAATCGTAGCATACGATGGGCTTTAGGAGCAGTTTGATGAAAGACAAGTGTACTTGCAAAAAGTCATGCAAAAAGTCTAAAAAGGCTTTAAGGCTTCTCTACTCCATCTATAGAGTAAACGTGGGTATTGCAGGGAAAAGGCTAAAACCAATTTTAGAATTTGGACAATCGGTAGGGGTGGCCTAGTGGTTAAGGAAGCATATCTAGCATATCTAAGTATAGCATCCCAACCCACATAACATCTTGTGGGCTCACCACCCACAGGAAGGCTTGTTATGTTCGGGTTTCTTCAATGAAGACGTAGTTGGACCCAAATGCAGGACTGGGAGACTCTACTTCAGATGTTTAAAGATTTATTTACAAGAAAAAACAAAACAACAAAACCTGACATAAACTAAATATACATTTCATAAACATGCACACCCAGGTACATGAACTCTAAAGCTTAATCTTCCTAAATGGTTGGACTACTCTAGTCCAAACCAAACCTCATAACAAACCCCAGACACCTCAAGGCAACGACAACCACAGGACCAACCTAGACAAGACAGGACAATGATCCAACGAAGACTGAGTGAAGGAGAGGGGTATATATACTAAGGACACCACGAGTGGGACTAATGACAAAGACACAGGTGACTGTGATGACGCTGATTACCCAACACCAGACAACAGCAGGGAAAGACACAGACCTCACAATATGGTGCAATGTGATTTGGGTGGTGCCAGTTGCCCCTGCAACCCGGCAACGAACAAACAAAAAGAAGATGAATGAATGATAATTTGGACAAGAGTAGCGGGCCAGATAACAAAACTGAATCCGACCGCTAGGCCTTAGTGGTGGCCTAGTAGCTAAGGGACCAGATTTGGGTACTAGGAGGTTCCAGATCGAATCCACTTCACTTTGGTGAAGGGTTGAAGAGGTAACATTTCGTTTGGTGCCGCGGTGTGAATCACAATGACAAAGAGTTCGATTTCCTTTCCTTCTTTCCTTCCTTCCTTCCTTAGTTTGCTCAAACCTGGTTAAGATTCACATGCTCTTAGTTAACGTGCATAATCTTTCCTGTTTCAGGTGGACCCGGCAGCGTACATCGACACCTGTCTTTACCTCTACTGCAGCCTCCCAGCTAAAGAGAGAAGTGGCGCAGTGTGCGACACCCTGGCGAGCTACGTCCGTGAATGTGCCCAGCAGCACATCATCATTACATGGAGGACGCCCACGTTATGTGGTAATGAAACACGTGTTTCATTGGCTTGGATTGGACAAATATGTGTCTTCTTTTTCTTTTGGCTTGTACCCTTTTCAGGGGTTACCAGGGGTTATGTCCTCCCACACTGCATCCTTCAATCTCCTCGTTGTCTCCTACCTGGTAGCTCCATCTCTAGGATCATTCTTCTTCCAATGTAACCACTGTCCCTCCTCTGAACATGTCCAAACCATCTCAATCTCTAGTTTTTTGTCCAATCCTTCCTCTCCATGTTGTCCCTCTTTCATATGAACACATTTTCATGACAGAAACCCTCAACAAAAGACACAAGATGATCTCTGGTGAATAATAACAATAATAATAAATCCTCAATCTACTCTGTGTCTTTTCCTGTCTCTCCAGGTCGTGTCTGTCCAAGGGACCAAGTCTTTTCAGATTGCGTGTCCTCTTGCCCCCTCAGCTGTGCATCCCACCACCCACTGGGACCTGCCGTAGCTGTTGAACAGTGCAGGAAGGAGTGCGTCGGTGGCTGTGAGTGTCCACCCGGTCTCTACTCCCACCGAGGACTCTGCCTGAGAAGAGAAGACTGTCCTTGTTTTCATCGCAGACGTAGCTACAAGGCAGGGGAGAGCATACAGCAGAAATGCAACATCTGGTAAAGATAGTAGTACAACCGTCACAAAACGTGTATGTTTGCGTTTTTCGCGTTATAATTTGAGTTACGTATAAACTATTCTTCAAATGGCAGCGTGTGCCGAGCAGGTCAGTGGGAGTGTACTGGAGAAAAGTGTGCCGGCCAGTGCATCCTAGTGGGGGCCCTTCAGGTTACTACCTTTGACAAGAAGAGATACTCACTGCAGGGTGGAGACTGTGCCTTCACAGCCATCGAGGTTTGACATCTTAAATATACTTTGGATAAATATAAACATACAAGCTGTTCTACCATCAAATGGGTGTTTTGGTTTTTTTTGGTTTCAGGATTATGTTGATGGGAAGCTTGTGGTCAAGGTCCGCTTTGGAGAGTGTTCAGCAGAGAGATTAGGAAGCCAAGGAGGGGGGAGGGACTGTCTCATAGAAATGTCAGTCACAGCACTACGGACCACAGTTACCATTACAGATACAGGTGAGTTATATGGTTAAACATGTCATTAATAAGTCAAGTTTGAAGACTAAACAAGACTAGAACCTCATCACCAATAAAGATTCTCAGTCCTTCATGTCACACCACAAACAGTCTATGACTCTGGACTTTAAGCATTGTCTCGTCTCTATTAGGGACAGTGATGTTAAATGGCCAGAGGGAGACCTTGCCTGTGATGACAGGAGACCTGGTGGTCCGAAGGGCTTCCTCTTCATTCCTTCTAATCCAGACATTTGGAGCGCAGCTTCTGTGGTATCTACATGGGCCTTTAACCTTCATCACTTTACAGCCCGGTTTTGCAAACAAGGTAAAGCTTCCAAATCACTTTGTTTTTCTTTGAGTGTTGTTTGATCCTGATTGCAGGTTAGTGGGGTGAGTCAATGTGTCTTGACCTCTGCGGCAGAGGGTCCACCGAACCCTAGAGACCGACTCACCGAACCCCTAGGGTTCGATCGAACCCAGGTTAAGAACCACTGATTTTGAGTATTGAGTCTAGATAGATCAGGTAGGTAATTTGAAAAGTAGCTCACAAGACAAAAAAGTGTGGACACCCCTGTCTTGGAAGATAAGGTCACTCTGATCTGATCTTTTAGTTCTACCACGCTGCCCCCTGTTGTTGACTTGTTCTCTCTTCGGTATCTATGTTCGCACTTGTTTGTGTGGCAGGTTGAGGTAAAAATCGTGGCGGAAAACGCCAGGATTTCAAAGAAGTTCGATTTTCACATCGGTTGTGAGGTGATAATCGCTTGTCTTTACCCCATGTACACTGCGTGACTCAAGTCACATCACTCAGCCAAAAACTGTGCCTGATCCCCAGTTGTTGCACCACTGAAAATCGGGATAACCTGGATTAACTAGAAAGAAGCAATGATTATCTGTGATCAATGTTTTGAATCTGCCAAATGGAGTTCCTCAGGGGCCTGTTCCAAGGCTCCTCCAGGTTTAGTCTTTGAACATAATGCCATCTTTGGGGTTTTTAATATCATAAATCAGATTTGTATATCAAGATTTTTTCATTTTTTTGTAATTTTCTATCAATCCATGACTGACAAGTGTCTTGGGATACTGATATCCTGAGATACTGGCATCTTTAGCATCATCTCTTCTCAAATGATTGTTAGAACCTGTTTGGTCCCACAGGTGCGCGGCCTCTGTGGGACACTGAGCTGGAACCAGTATGACGATTTTACCACCCCAGAAGGAGATGTGGAAAGCAACGTCATCTCCTTTGCTGGGAAGTTTACATCCGAAAATTGCCGCCTACCTGCGGGAGCTTCACCTGATCCATGTACCACATACACCCAGAGGAGATACTATGCAGAGACGGTGTGCTCCATGGTCCACAGCGCCGTCTTTCAGGTACTGAATGCAGAGTCCATAAAACACTTCCATCATTGTATACACGTTCATGATTCTTTGTTGTCTTCTAGAGGTGTCACGATGTGGTAGACAGGGAGCCCTATTTCCGTCTTTGTCTGTCAGAGGTTTGTGGCTGTTCTCCTCAGAGGACCTGTCACTGCACTGTCCTCACTGCCTACGCTCAGCAATGTGCTCAGGAAGGCATTGTTATCCAGTGGCACAACCAGACCTTCTGTCGTAAGTATGAAAGTCATGATCTCTTTGCTGAAGTTTTTGCTCTTAGCTCTTCAAGTCTTCTTCAAAGTTGCCACTCTTCATGTTGTAAAGACGAAAATTCTTCTTTCTATTCATCACGACCCGTCTTTTCGCCTCCTCCCTTCCCAGCGGTGCAGTGTTCAGGGGGCCAGTTGTACCAGGAGTGCGGTCGTTCATGCGGCAGCACCTGCTCAGATCTGCAGCAGGGCTGGAGTTGCGACGATGACGGTGGATCTGGCCTTAGAATGTGTGTTCCAGGTTGTCAGTGCCCCCCAGGGTTACTGCAGGACCACCAGGGTCAGTGCGTGCCAGCTGCCATGTGTCCTTGCGTGCAAGAGGGAAAGGTCTACCAGCCGGGAGCTGTGATACAGAGCAGCTGCAATACCTGGTATGACACTTGAAATATACCGTTCCATTCTTACAATTGTGTTGTAAAGTCTCGCCCACTATCCCTTGCTTGGTCATTTTATATGTTGTAGTCATTCTCTTGCTTCTCTTTCCTAATAATATTTATCTAATGTTATCAATAAATTTGTTTTAGGGATGTCCAATAATATTTGTCCGCTGATATTAGCATAATAACTTAATTCATGTAAGATCAAGATCGGCTTTTCCTGGGATAATGAAAATTCGGGCCTTATTTTGACTCGCGGGCCACTGGTGCTACTACAATTTGCGTCGCGGTCCAGGTCAGGATCAGAAAGATCGAGTATTTCCGTGAACTAAGATAAATGAAGAGTAAAGTATCTATTGTGGCAGTGCTTGCTTTGCAGGGAAAAGGTAGAAGGATAATGATAATAAAAATTAAAAGTATGATTTGGACAAGTTTGGAGGGCCGGATTGAAACGCCAAATGGACCCCGGGCCTTAGTTTCCCTGGTCTGCATTAACAGAGTCCCTGTTTTTTTGGGTTCTTAACCTCAGTTTTGGGGGCAAACGGCGGCGTATTACGGTGTCAGTTGATACTGGTATCGGAAACCGAAGTGGAAAATATCAGGAAAATTTGGACATTAGCAAAAGTTAATATTGGATAATATCGGATATCGGGAAATCATTTAATTGACAGACACACATTTTATACATTTCTTATTAGGCTAAACACAATTTTTTACCGCTATATTTTTCACCAATCTTGCAAAGTTTTGTGATACCGTCTTCTTGGTGCAACTCTGCTACTGGCTTCAATTCTTCAATTTCTTCAAACTCGCTTGTTTACAATGTGTCACCTTCTTACACAAATGTTATCTGACAAGACAAATGATGTTTGTCTTTAGAGGTTATGTTAAATATTAACACCCGTGTCTTGTTATTGTTGACATTTTATGTCTTTATGGCCGCCGCCTGCGTCCGTCCTTCTGAGGTGGTGTAAGAGCTCTAATGAAATCACTCTATGATCCTGCTCCCTGCTACAGGATAGGTTGATTTCATTGCGTCTCCTCACCACAAAGCAACTCGCTGAACTTCGCTCCGGAACTGTCTCTCTGAGTGTATGACCCAGTTCTTCTGCTTATGACTCCTGTATATTTCAGACAGTTATGACACACATATGAATCATAACCTATATACCGTATATGACCATAAAGTGTGAGTTATCCTTATTTTTCTGAACCTGGCTGCTAAAATAATGACTTTCTTCTTTCTACAATGATCTAATAAATAGTATCTAAAATCCCACCACTTCCATCAACAGTGTGTGTCTGCAGGGCTCTTTCAACTGCACACAGAATCGCTGTGAGGAGAAGAATCCTTGTCCAGGGATGCTGGTCTTCTCTCCTCGCTCCTGCCTCATCACCTGCTCCAGCCTGGACTCCTCGGGCCAACAGCCGGGACAGCCCAGCTGCAAGGAGAGCCTTTCTGGCTGCGTCTGCCCCCAAGGAACCGTTCTTCTGGTGGGTGGGAATAATCCGATAAAATCATCAGGCCCATATTATCACCTTGATATAAACCAGATTATGTGATACCAGTAAGATCGATCAGTTGTCCTACCAATAACCCAAAATCCGATAAAACAAACCTTGGTTTTTGCCAAATTTGCTGAAATCGCATAGAGGGTACATCAGTTTTGGGGGCAAACGTGCCACATATCGGTATCACTTGATACTGTTATCAAGTGTTTGGATAAAAATGTAATATTGAATATCTCTAAGAAATGTCTCTATCTAGGTATCTTTACTTATTAATGTATATTTTCTGTACCCAACTAAGTTTTACTTGGCTCAAGAGGTTCCAGTTAACTAGTAGCTCACCGTTTACATGCCCAACTAGAGTAAACACCACTTTTTCTCACCGCAATTCTACACAACCCTAGAACGTACATGTGGAATAAAGAGTAATTGTAGTACGGGGGAAAAAAAAGCATGTTCCCCATGGTCACACGCACCCCCCTAAGCATTGGACCGTGCCCCCCAAGGGGCCCCAACCCACACTTTGAGAAGTACTGGCATAATGCATTTAAATGCTGAGGGTTTCCGTGCCACAGGCAGAGGCAAGGACTAAAATCGGGGAGTACACTGTGCGATTTCTTGTTTTCCAATCGTGGCAGCCATTGGAAATGCTCCTCAAACTGTACAATCTGATGGTCACGTCCAACAGTCCAACATCTGCAGCCATAACTGTGCCTATCAAATGCCGAGAAGGAAGAAGGAGAAGAAGCTGGTAGTGGGAGATACGCAGATGCTTTCAGTTGCTCTCTGAGACCCAATGAGAATAATGCGAGGGGCCACTAGGGGGCAGCCTGTTTCATTAGATCCGCTGTTAGCACAATAAACGAAATCAATACATAGAAAGAGATGTACATTGACGACAGTCTGTTGGGTCTACCACAGGATGATCGCTGTGTTCTCCCAGAGGAGTGCCCGTGTCACCACAATGGTAGACTTTACTACAGTAATGACACCATCACCAAAGACTGCAACACATGGTAAAATAAACCCAGGTCATCGCTCTTCATTACTGTAAAATTCATACTCCTACAGTAATGGCTCGTACCTTGATTCCTACAGTGTGTGTAAAGAGCGGCGCTGGCACTGCCGCCAATCTGTGTGCGCCGGGGTGTGCGTGGCGACCGGGGATCCACACTACGTTACCTTCGATGGACGATGTTACTCCTTCCTCGGGGACTGCCAGTATGTGCTTGCGAGGGAGAACACCGGTTTGTTCAGCGTTACTGCGGAGAACGTGCCGTGTGGGAGCACAGGGGTGACTTGCACCAAGTCCGTCACCCTGAGCCTGGGGAATACCGTCATACACCTTTTAAGAGGTAGGATCGCCACGAAAAGACCAAGAGTTTTAGTTTTGCACGATGCAAGCATCAGTGATGAATTACTACCTTACTACGGCAGGATGGAAAGGTTATTAATACAACACCCGTCTCGTAGGTAAAGCTGTGACGGTCAACGGAATGCCAGTGACGCTACCAAAATCCTACAGTGGCAGTGGTTTGTCCCTGGATAAAGTTGGACTGTTTGTGTCCCTTTCCTCACGACTTGGCGTATCTCTGCTTTGGGATGGAGGTACTGTATGAAGTACCTGTGCTTTTGGTGCCACATCGAATCGGTGCTTTCTATTTCCCCTGTTCCTCTGTATCTTCTACTCTGACTCCCACTACCTCCTTGTCCTCCCTCACTGCTTCTATCAATCTCTGTCTTCTACCTGGTAGCTCCATCTTTCACCAATGTAGCCCCTCTGAACATGTCCACACCATCTCAGTCTCAGTCTGTGTTCTCTAGCCTCAAACCTTCCTGTCCGTGTTGTCCCTCTAATCACCTCAGTCCCGATCCTGTCCATCATTGTCACAACTGTCCTTAAACCTTTCAAAAAAACAACTTCTCGATCATATCTAATATTGTGCACCAGTGGTAATTGTGTTTATTCTGTACAGGCATGCGTGTGTATGTGCGACTGGCAGCTCATCTACGAGGCAGAGTTGGCGGCCTGTGTGGTAACTTTGACGGAGATACCGAAAATGATTTCACAACGAGGCAGGGCATCGTAGAGTCCACACCTGAGTTGTTCGGGAACTCCTGGAAGCTCAGCCCTTCCTGCCCTGATGTGGCGGATCAGGACCTTAGAGATCCCTGTGCTGTGAGTTCTTGCGGAAATGCATTCAAAGGCGCGAATAGCAAAATACGTATCTAAACCGCTGCGTTTGTGTTGTGTTCAGATGAACATCCACAGAGTCACATGGGCCAGGAAGAAGTGTGGGGTTCTGACTCAGAAACTCTTCTCGCCCTGCCACACTGAGGTTCCCTTTCAGCAGTTTTACGACTGGTGTGTCTTCGATGCTTGTGGGTGAGGTTCTTTTTTTCTTGGGCCGTGTTTTTAAAAAAGGTTTGTGCTATTCTTACTCCTGTCCATCATTATCTCTCCTAAAGAGAATCTCAGCATCTTTAACTCTGCCACCTCCTCGTCTGGCCCCCTAGTGGAAATGAGACGGCCCTTAAATTAGGGTGCTAATCTTATTTTAAATCATGTTCTTTGTGAATTTTAGTTGTGACTCTGGCGGAGACTGCGAATGTCTCTGCACAGCCATCGCTGCCTATGCCGAGGAGTGTAACCGCCGTGGGGTCTACATTCGCTGGAGGTCCCAAGAGCTCTGTCGTACGTATCACCTGTTAACTTTACACCAAAATCTTCAGTCTCAAGTGTTTGTTCTAAACTTTGTCTTTTCCCTATTGTGTCCCACAGCTCTACAGTGTGAGAATGGGTTGGTGTACGATCCCTGTGGTCCTGCTTGCACCTCCTTTTGCCCCAGTGTGCAGTCGGGCAGTAGGCAGTCTGAATGTGGTATTCTCTCATGTGTGGAGGGTTGTTTCTGTCCTGCCGGGACAGTGAGACACGGTGAGACCAGATAAATACACTGAACTTCCTTTATATCCAAAATGCTTTAAAGGTTAGCTGTACTACTCAGAATGTGATGCAGGTAACCTTTGCGTCTATCGCAAAAATGGTTTTCCGCCAAAACCCTTTTGCGTTAAAACAGAGAGACATTTTGAAGGAGTCAGTTGAAATTTTGGATAACTTGAGTAATCAGTATCTCATTGTCCCTTCTACAGGAGACAGTTGTGTTCCTCCCACTGAGTGTCCCTGTGAGTGGGACGGCTCCGTCTTTCCACCGGGAACCACCCTTACTCAACACTGCCAAAATTGGTACGTTCATGTGGAGACTTACGGAATTACACCTGAAAATCAAACCTGAAATCTGAATTAGTGACTTGTAAATTTTATATTTCATAAAATATGAAGTAGATATGTTCGATAATATCATCGGGCCAATAGCAGCATAGTTACATGATATCGGTAGGACGATTTTTTTTTTAATTTTTTTGCTAATGAAAAGGCCTGGGTTTTACCAAATTCACTAGAATCACAGGTTGTGTTCTGAGATGTTGCACTCAGTTTTGGGGGCAATATGATGACCAATATTGATTTGGGAAAATTAAGTGTTTGGACATTGTCGGATATCGCAAAAGTTAATATCAGACGTCCCTACACTTATTCATGGAAGCTATGTGGGTTGGTACAGTGTTATGCTCAGAGCACCGCAGTAGCAACCTGGAAGCTGGTGGATTGGAACATGTGGCCTTCTGGAACTTTGTATCTACCTTGACCTAGCTAGATACATAGCAGATCTTAGTTTTCAGAAACCATGCAAGTCTTCAACATCCAGGTCTTCTGCCACAAGGAAATCTTGCTTAATTAGTACATTACAATTTTTCAAAGATTAAAACTTTCAAGACAAAATAAGGTTCTATTCAATATATTGAACTGATCTAAGATAAATATTAGGCTTAGCATTTTGCATTGGCCGGGAATCGAACCCGGGTCTCCCGCGTGGCAGGCGAGAATTCTACCACTGAACCACCAATGCTTGTATGGATGCAACTTTTTTGAGAATGTGATCTGGATTAGAGGGCGTCTTTTGAGCAGACGTGCACACGTATATTAACCTAAGACATGTCTCAAATCAGACACCACAACTTTCGATTTCAGTTCCTGTGAGGACGGTACCTGGCAGTGTAAGGGTGAGGCTTGTTCTCCCCCTTCCCTTCCATGCCTGGAGTCTGAGTTCACGTGTGCTCGAGGTCGCTGCATTCCCGCTCAGTGGGTTTGTGACAATGAGGATGACTGCGGAGATGGTTCAGACGAGGTCTGTCCATCGACTTGTGCTCCTGACCAGTTCCGCTGTGGCAACGGTCCAAAGTAAGGAGGACCCAGGACAAAGAATTCAATCCCCTTATTGGTTCCCCAATGCGGGGAATTATTTGTATGTTCCATTAAATTCTTTTTGTTCTCCTCCAGTGGACCATGTTTGCATGTGGATCTACGTTGCGATGGCCACCCTGACTGTGCTGACCAATCAGATGAGGAGTTCTGTGGACCTGTCACCCCCATACCCTTGTGTCCAAATGGGGAGTTCCAGTGTGCCAATGGAAAGTGTCTGCCTGCCAATCGAGTGTGTGACGGACAGCTTGACTGTGGCTTTGCAGATGGGTCTGATGAGCAAGGTGATCCATTTCTTTACACTTTTGTGATGTTTGTTCACCTCCTTAACCACTAAGCCATGAAGAAAAGCAAGTTCACTAGAAGCAAGAATTAGCACCTCTAGGCCCTTGTACACCCGGAAAATGGTGCCCTGCACCCTACAGGTTGGTGAAGAGACCCTGCTTTAGGAGGAAGAGTTTCAGTGTCTTGGAGTCGTGTTCACACTAGGAGGGCACCCAGGGCACGCTGGAGTGGACTATGTTGCTTGGGTTGCCTGGGAACTCCTCGGGATACCCCCAGATGAAGGAAGTGTCTAGGGAGAGAGTACTCTATGTATTCTTATCGGACTGTTGCCTTTGCGGCACGAAAGAAGGGGATGAAGATGGTTGGCACTAACATATATTCTGTTTTTGGATGAGACATCCTTCATCCTCACCAAAGACAGAACCATAATACAAAATATTTGTCCCAACGTCCTCCACCTCCTAAAATGACTACACTGTTATTTACCCAGATTGTGGCAGAGTGTGTGACGAAGGAGAGTTTTTATGTGCCGGAGGACGCTGCATTCTCTATCTTCATCGTTGTGATGGACATGATGACTGTGGAGACCTCAGTGATGAGAGAGGGTTTGTCCATGTCCTCACTCACTGCATCCATCTATCTCCTCTTTGTCTCCTACCTGGTAGCTCCATCTCTAGGATCATTCTTCTACCAATGTATCCATTGTCCCTCCTCTGAACATGTCCCAACCATCCCAATCTGTCTTCTCTAGCTTTTTCTCCAAATCTTCCTGTCTGTGTTGTCCCTCTAATCACCTCCTGATCCTGTCCATCCTTGTCTCTCCTAAAGAGAACCTCAGCATCTTTAACTCCTCCACCTCCAGCTCTGCCTCCTGTCTTCTACCTATTCCTAGTGTCCCTAGTCCATCTCTCAAGTGATGCACAAAACATGCATCGAATGACTTTTTCTTTTCAGATGTCTCTGCGGCCCAGGGGAATTCCAATGCCTCGGTGGTCAGTGTGTTCCTGCAGACAATGTCTGCGATGGGAAAAAAGACTGTCCCTCTGGGATAGATGAAGCCGTTTGTCCAAATAGGGGTAATAATAATGAAAACACCTAAAAATTCTCGTGTTTGACTTAATAAATGTAATAATTTTTGCCACCTTTGTCTTCTGCAGTAACATGTGCCCCTGATCAGTTTGCATGTAAAGATGGCACGTGTCTCGCTACGGCGAAACTCTGTGATGGGACATCAGACTGTCCAGGGGGCGACGATGAGAACAAAACTCTTTGCTACACCATTGCAGTCCCAACACCTCAAACGCACATCACTACAACTGTCCCCACATCAGGTAAAGAAATTGTTTTTCACACAAATTCTCTACGTCCTGTCCTATCTGACCGTCCTGTGTCTTTTCCCAGCGTGTAGGTCCTATGAATTCAGCTGTGTCACTGTGGACCAGTGTGTGCCTCAAGCCTGGAGATGTGATGGAGAAACAGACTGCATGGATGGAAGTGATGAGCAGCAGTGCAGCGCCCCCTGTGGTCCTGGTCAGGTAGCGTGCTCCAGCGGGGACCAATGCGTCGATTACCAGCATCTCTGTGACAAGATTCCCCACTGCAGAGACGCCTCGGACGAAAGCATAGACAACTGCGGTGGGTGGTTTTGCCTGTTGCAATACATGTGTTGTCCACAAGGGGCAACCTGTAGCATTAAAAATTCAGTTCGATAGTTGTTTGTTGGTCTTCCAGGATCTACCCAGGTGCCTCCTTGCCCAGGCAGCTTCTCATGTGATAACCGCACCTGTGTGAACATGACGCAAGTCTGCAACGGCGTCCCAGACTGTCCACATGGTGAAGATGAGTTAGTATGTGGTGAGTTAATCTTTCTGGAGTAACATCTAAAAAATTGCTAAATAGAGCAAAAAGAAATAGATTTTAAAAAAATTGAATGTTTGGTAATATTTTGACTTGTTGTACCATTTAGATAAAACTGTCACACCATTGCCCCCTGGTGGAAGGAACACTACAGACCTGTGTCCAGAATTCACCTGCCCAGATGGATTTTGCATCCCTTTCAATATGGTATTTACTCCATAATCGGGACAAAATTATCAACTTTAAATAATGTCTTACCTCAACCTGCCACATTGTGTCCAAAAGAGCTACTGGTAACACCAGCAGTACTGGTATTTTTTTCTTTAGCTACAGTAAATGACTTTCTTCCTATCACCAGGTTTGTAATGGCGTAGCAGATTGTCCAAATTCTTTGCCTGGAGGAGTTGCGGATGAGCAGGGATGCAGAACTTGGAACCCCTGGGGACAGTGGAGCTCTTGCAGCACTTCCTGTGGGACTGGCTACATGAGCCGGCAAAGGGTCTGTCCATTGGGGGACACACTGCACCAGTGCCGGGGACAGGATATCCAAAGACAGCAGTGCTTCACCAAGGCCTGCCCAGGTAAGACAGTACCAGATACTTGAGAGTTTTTGAGAGAATTAGTTGACGCCTTTCACCTCTTCTTCCAGTCGATGGTCAGTGGATGCCCTGGGTGACTTGGTCAAACTGTACCAGTGGTTGTGGCGGCGTGCAGGTTCGACACCGAGGTTGCATTCCTCCTCGCAACGGAGGCAGAGACTGTACTGAGCTTCCTGGACAGCACAACCAAGCCATGGAAATGAGTAGGATTCCTCTTTTTGATTTTTTGGTTCTTTTTTTTTTTTTTTTTGTTTTCTGGCCATTTTTTTCTTTTTTTTTGCCCTACGTTTTTTTTGTTTCGCTTTGTTTAGTTCTTTGTCTTTGTCTATTTTTCGCTTTTTGGACATTGATTTTGGCCTTTCCTCCTCGCAACGGAGGCAGAGACTGTACTGAGCTTCCTGGACAGCACAACCAAGCCATGGAAATGAGTAGGATTCCTCTTTTTGATTTTTTGGTTCTTTTTTTTTTTTTTGTTTTCTGGCCATTTTTTTCTATTTTTTTTGCCCTACGTTTTTTTTTGTTTCGCTTTGTTAGTTCTTTGTCTTTGTCTATTTTTTGCTTTTTGGTCATTGATTTTGGCCTTTTTTGATTTTTTTTTTTTTTTTATGGGCGCATTTTTTGGCCTTCCTATTTTATTTATTTATTTTGCTTTTTGGGTTTTTGGGGGGCTTTTTTGCCTATTCTGGTTTTTGATTCTTTAAAAGAAATCACTTGATTTCTTGATATTATTTGCTGATATAATAATTAATATTTTTGCATTTATTTTACATTTATTAAAACAACCTTTAACATTCAACTAGTATTGCAAACATTTTCTTCTCTTCTCTTCATTAGTTTTAAGGGGATTTATGCAGTTTAATATCTAGACTTCTGCACAGACTAATGACTTGTTTTATTTTCTTGGTCCAGTACCTTGTCCTGATGATGGCTGTGCCAACACCACTTGTCCAGCAGGGCTAGTGAGACACAACTGTGCTCCATGTCCAGTGTCTTGTGCCCACATCAGCAGCAATAAAACATGCGATCCTACAGAACCCTGCTTCTCAGGTCTGCCAAGGGTTTTTTTTAATTTTCAACAAAATAAAAAAAAAATCTTTTTTTTTCCTAAGTAAATGTTCTGCCTTCAGGGTGCTGGTGTCCAGAGGGTCAGGTGATGAGCCACACACAGCAGTGTGTGCCCCCAGAGGAGTGTATGTGTGAGTTGGCGGGTGTTCACTACTGGCCTGGTCAGCAGATGAAGGTGGACTGTGAAATCTGCATCTGTGAGAGAGGGAGACCTCAGGGTTGTCAGCCCAACCCTGAATGCTCGGGTGAGTGTTTTACTCAAAAATGTGAAGGTAACGGTAACAACTGTGTATGACGTCAAACTATTACTGAACAGATAGCTATACATTTTTGCAAGGGTTGGGTTAATTATGAGGGTAGGAAAAAACTTCAGATTCGGCTTTTTCTGGAGGCTACGGGTGAGAAAATATTATGTGTAGGAAAAAACTTCGTAGATAGCTGTACATTTTTCGCTACAGTTGGGAAATATCATGGGGAGGAAAAAACTTCAGATATGGCTTTAAATATATGCTACGAGTGGGAAAATATTATGGGTAGGAAAAAACTTCAGATATGACTTTACATTTTTCACTAATCGTGGGAAAATATTATGGGTAGGAAAAAACTTCAGATATGGCTTTAAATATTTGCTACGAGTGGGAAAATATTATGGGTAAGAAAAAACTTCAGATATGGCTTTACATTTTTCACTAATCGTGGGAAAATATTATGGGTAGGAAAAAACTTCAGATATGGCTTTACATTTTTCGCTACAGGTGGGGAAATTTATGTGTAGGGAAAAACTTTAGAGATAGCTATACATTTTTGAAACAGGTTGGAAAATAATATGGGTAGGATAATACTTTAGATACGGCTCAAAATTTTCGCATCACGTGGAAAAATATTATGGGTAGGAAATACTTCAGATATCGCTCTAAATTTTTGCATCGGGTGGGAAAATATTATGGGTAGGAAAATACTTCAGTTATGGCTTTAAATGTTTGCTATAGGTGGGAAAGTATGATGGGTAGGAAAATATTTTAGATATGGCCTTAAACTTTTTGCTACAGGTGGGAGATATTATGGGTAGGAAAAAACTTTAGCAAAATCTGCATTTGTTTTGCACAAAATCAACACACATTTGTTGTCTGGCTCTAGTGCACTGTGGTTGGTCTTCATGGTCTGAATGGGGAGACTGTCTGGGACCCTGTGGTGTCCAGAGTGTCCAGTGGTCTTTTCGCAGCCCAAATAACCCCATCACCCAGGGAGATGGGAGAACGTGCAGAGGGATATACAGGAAAGCCCGCAGGTACGGCTGTTGACTTCCTCCATTTTTGTCCATCCATGATATGTATCATTTTTGAGTGCGCCCTATGGTCCAAAAAATACGCTAGATCACTTCCTGTCCCCTCCTAAGAATGTCTGTGCTTGTGCACAGGTGTCAGACTGATCCCTGTGATGAGTGCGAACACCAGTCTCAGACTCACATTGTCGGAGACCGCTGGAAGACGGATCCTTGCCAGTTATGCCAGTGTCTGCCTAACCTCACTGTGCAGTGCTCCCCCTACTGTCCATATACAGTCACCGGATGTCCTCAGGTAAAATGGGGAAGTTGAACTGCCAACTGTAACTGGAATATCTCGACACGTTTTCGATTCCAATACTTATCCTGATATTGCGTGAACACCAGAGTGTCCAGAGTATCTGATGGATCGTCTATAAACTTCTGACTTTAGGGATTAATAGTTGTCTTTGTTTGTCCAGGGTCAAATCCTGGTGCCTGGAGAAGGAGACACTTGTTGTTACTGCCAAGGTAGAATCAAAAGTCCAGCGTTGTAAAAATCTGTATATATGATATCATTGTGATTGAAGTAATTTTTGTTTTAGGTGAAAATGAAACCATAACGATAGATATAACTCCAACTCCTATGACCACGAGGCCCAGGGAAGACACCACCCCCCCAGTCCCCACGTATCCTCTTCCCCCTGGAGGTAGTTTTCAATAAAGAAATACCGTTAAGCTGTGTAAAGTCTGGAGCTACCACCAACTACTCTTCTTCTTCTTCTTATCGTCTCTGTTCAGGAGACTGTTGGTCTCCTTTGGGTGTTCAGACTCTACCAGCCTCAAGTTTCAGCGCCTCCTCCAGGCAGACTGGTCATCCTCCTGAGGCAGCTCGTCTTCACGGCTGGGACCCCCACAAAGACCTCCAGGTAACCTTCAGTCTCCGTAAGGTTGGGATGGAATGTGTTCTGTGACAAATACATTTTTTCTCAAAGTGAGATTTTTAATATGATAAAAACAGATTAAAAAAACTGTAACCTGCATTCCATTATAGGCAATAGAACAGGTCAAGACCTGGTCAATCTAAGGCCCGGGGGCCAAATTTGGCCAAATAATTCTATTAGTTTGTATTATAATCCTTCTGCCAAATTGTGATGGAAGAGATTCGGCTAAAGTGAAGGGGAAGGTTTATAGGACAGTTGTGAGACATTAGAGACATTAGGAATAGGTAGAAGACAGGAGACAGAGCTGGTGGTGGAGGAGTTAAAGATGCTGAGATTGTCTTTAGGAGAGACAAGGATGGACAGGATCAGGAATGAGGTGATTAGAGGGACAACACAGACAGCAAGGTTTGGAGACAAAGCTAGAGAAGACGGATTGAGATGGTTTGGACATGTTCAGAGGAGGGACAGTGGAGACATTGGTAGAAGAATGATCCTAGAGATGGAGCTACCGAATTGCCCCAGCACATGCAGTAGGTCCTGATTTGAAAAGAGGCCAACAAGATGACACCTGCAAAAAGCAGAGATAAAAGTTTGGGAGAAAAGGAGAGTCTTCTGCACTGGACTCCACCCAGCCACTGACTGCCGCGTAGAAGTTCCGTTGATAAATGTGTATAAGAGACAGGGACAGGATGGTGTCCGCTCAGTTTATCCGTCTACTCCCTCATGACTTTCAGAACGGCATCTACCTTCGACTTGAGATCATGGGTTGTGGCGATGGTTAGTTGATACTCAGGCTTCATTATCTGTATGTCCTCAGTCATCCAGGTCAGTGGTCCCCAACCACTGGGCTGGGGACCCGTACCGGTCCGTGGGTGAATTGCTGCCGGGCCGCAGAGAAATAATGTTTCCTTTTGTCCCCATCTGTCTATTCCTTCCACTTGATCCATACCCATATGAACAAAAGAACTGACCAATAGAATGGCTAGGATTCCATCATCAATAATGCAACTATATTTGATTAGGAAATTTTTTTCTCAGTGAAGACAACAACAATAAACTCAAAATGACGCAGAGTCGTTGATACAGGTAGCAACTGGTAGCAGAAAATTATAGGCTGTGTGCACTTGAGAAATCCAGTTAATTTAGGTAGGAAGATTTTATAGGTAGGAAAATATTTCAGAACACCGGAAATGTAATTTTTATTAATGTGTATTTATTGGGGTGTGCAAATCGTCTCGAATCGGGTTGCATCGAACTGAACCGAATCGGATCGAACTGGATCGATCGTTAAATATTTTTTAAGAAACGTACCTGAATCGGAATGAATCGGACCGTTATGTGAGTGAATCGTCACACCCCTAGTATTTATCTTCCACAACTTAATGACTGCTCGGTGAAAATAGTACGTTTTACGCCAGATGCCATTCCACTCATCATATAACTTGAGCTTGTGACAGGTAATATGAAAACTATCGTGTGCCCCCTAGTGGCCGATTTGGCTGTCTGCAGCAAGAAAGTGTTATAATTTACTTTTTTTTTTCACCTGACGTTTTTTTACGTGATCAATCTCTCTTCACATACAGGTACAGAGCCTTCTACCACTGCCGTCACTCCGCACCGCTGCTCCGCTGGTCAGTTCCCTTGCCCACCACCAGGAGGCTGCATAGGGACAGAGAAACTATGTGATGGTGTTTTAGATTGTCCTCACGGAGAAGATGAAATTGGTTGCCACCCACAAGAAAACATCACCACCCAATCAGACAGGTGCGTTTACTCTGTTTTCAATGTATGTATGTTATATGAATGTATGTATATATGTGCAATGAATATACAGGAACCCAGGTTTGGTATTTACCTTTGGTTGTATTTACAGACCGTACACTCCAACCGCTGCTCCCCTCAGAACTCCATCTACAGGACACAATGTCACCGTTTCTCCAGTAACAGTAAGTTTTTTTTTTTCTTTTTTAAAGTTTATGCATTTAAATTACAGTTTAGCCATTGAGGCTTTGGTGGCTGTAAAACCTAGAACAGATTTAATCTTCAAAAATATATTTAGATTTATTTCTTCTTCTTATTCAATAGGTTATTTTTCCTTTATTTTTTTTCCGTTTTTCTTCAATCAATTTATTTGTTTATATTTTTTTTTATATATTTGATATTAACTTAACTTACTGTAGCTTGTAATTTTTTTCCTGAAACTGTACGTTGTTTCGGATCAAAGTTTCTCCCAAATTTATTGTAATGTCTATAAATGTGTAATATATGTATAATATATGTGTTATATATTTATATATGTATTAGCTATTGTTGTTGTATATAAAATGAAAATAATAAATAACACATATAACAAAAAATACATAAATGACGTTGAATTATATATATTAATTAATATGTATATATATTGAATTATATATATTACACATAAAAAAATTTGTAAATAATGTTGAAGTTAAAAAAAGTTTAACAATGTATTTTAATAAAAATGATTTAATTATGGCATCGATTCAGATTCCGAGGGACAATTCGAGAAATATATATATATGATAATAATGAGAATAATAATATATGATTTTGCATATATGATTATGCACATATATTTTTACTAAATATATTTTTATTGTACTCATATGATAATATGGAGATAGATATTCTCTATATTTATTATCATTATCAATTCATGTTTTATTGTTATTTTATTTTGTTAAATTTATTGTTAGTTATTATTCTATTATACCCTATGTACCTATACTCCGATGTTATATTTTACAGTTCAAAATGTGATACTATGAAATATTTCTACTTTTTAAAATTTTGTTATGTTTTCAGGTTGGTGTCCCGGGATTTCGAGGTAAAATCAGAATCTGATCGTAGATAGTAGTAGTTTGTAGATTTGCTGTGCTGCAGAAGTTCTATAAGTTGATGACCTCCTGCAGAGATCTGCTCCTCTCCCCTTGGACTGGAGGACGGTCACATTCGATACGGTCAGCTGACTTCTTCTTCCCATCGAGAAAACAACCCTGCCGATGCCGGACGCCTCAACATCATCCCCAATGTGTAAGTAACAAAAAAAAAAAATTGTAAACCTAAATAAATCGTGTCAATTTCTATTGGTCCATTCTTTGTCCCTTCAGTCAGGTGATGGAGCCTGGGTGGAGTCCTTTACCTACAGATGTCCAGCCGTATTTTCAGGTGGACTTCCTGGAGCCCATGTGGGTGTCAGGCGTGGCGACCCAGGGCAGTGAGAGGATGTGGGGTTACCTGACCAAGTATCGTTTGGCCTTTGCGCTGCAAAGTGGCCACTTTACAGATTACAGTGAGAAGCCTGGTGGACCTGTGAAGGTGGGTGTGTCCAAATAAAGTCTTTTTCTCCTTTTGGTTTGTAGTCCAAATCTCCACTTCTCTAAATGCTGCCGCACCTCCACCCTTAAGTCTTTTGTCCTTCCAGCAGCACACCTCACCACTGTTGCACTGTTCTCATACTTGTCCTGCACCAATCTAACATACTCCTCTGCCACTCCTGACTTCCTCATGCAAACACCCTGTCATAGGCCTTTTCTAATTCTACAAAATCCTTCTCCGTTCTTCTCCAGAAAATCATATAAAGTAAATAATTAAAAATACCAAAAAGCTGAGAACATTTTGTTTGTGATACAGGTGTTCGAGGTACGAATGGTGGGTAGAAATCCCGTGACCAGATGGCTTGACAGACTGGTCAAAGCTCGCTACCTGCGCATCATCCCCGTGGAGTTCAGACACACCTTCTATTTGCGAGCTGAAATCCTAGGTTGCAGAGGAGGTAAGGAATCAAACTTTATCACTACTTCCTTCGGAGCAGAAGCTTAAATTGTCCAACTCTTCTCACTGCTGCTGTAGACGAGCTGGTGACCCCCAGTAGTGTGACGTCGTCGCCCTCTGCCGGCCGGATTGTGACAATACAGCGCTGTAAGCCTGGCGAGTTTGCGTGTCTGCACAGTGACCAGTGCGTCCCTGCATTTGTGCTTTGTGACGGTCGGGCAGACTGCAAGGACCAGACAGACGAAACCAACTGTGGTGGGAACACATTTTTAGTTAGTCATGTTAGTCTTGTACTGTATTTTGCCACAAACTCTGGCCTGGGGGCCAAAAGTGGCCCATAATGTCCAGATCTTATGTATGTAAATGTGTTTTACAGTTGGTCCTCCAGTGTGTAGCCCATATGTCTTTTGTAGTATTAGCTGAGTATGTGGTATTTTATAGCACAGGCCTGGGCAAACTAGGGCCCAGGGACCAGATATGGCCCATTTGGTTTTCAGCGTGGTCCACCCAAACTTGTCCAAAATATACTTTTAATTGACATAAACATTGTCCTTCTGCCTATTTCCTCTTACGCCTTTATTTCTCCAATAGATAGCGTCGAAAAATCTAAAAAAAATCCCATGACCCCAATTACCTTGTTACATTTTTGGTCCCAATGTGGCCCAGGGACCAATTATTTGTTCACCCCTGCTATAGCACTTTTTGGAATTTTTTTTGTATTTAACTTATGAGAAAAATAAAAAAAACTGCGGTATATTATCACATGAAAACTACTCAACATCATGAATTTAGATTTGATATCACATGAATAAAAGGTCATGCTAATGGGCCATTAAAAAGGACTTGGCGAGCCACGTTTGGCCCCCCAGCCTTGAGTTTGACACAAATGCAGTGGTTTATGTATATGCTTATATGGGTCACTACTGAGAAATAGCAAATGTTAGCACAGATTTGCAACCGTTACCAGCAATGAGTAAATCATGTTATGAAATGTACTATTGATTAACAAGTTTTCGCCTGATTTCATTTTTTTAGGAACAGCTCCAACAAGAGGATTTCCAGGTCTGCAGAACCAGACCAGCTCTGCTGGGAGACCAGGTTTTCTCACTGATGGTACGACGGGTGCTCCAGGCCTCCATACCACCAAGGCGCAGGGTGGCAGTCCTGGGATGGCCACAGCAGGGGTCACTGGTGAGCTCTGCAATGTCTAAATGCGTAGCGTACACTGACCATGAGATTGGACAACTAACCCTTCTGTTATACCCTTCAGGCCATCCTGGACTGCACCCCAGTACAACCCTTATATCTGGGAGACCTGGGCTACAAACCACGGAAGGTACAGTGCCGTATGTGTGTCCGACTGGAACTATTGGTCTTTACAGTTCTGGGTTAACACCTTCCTCCTACTTACAGCTCAGTGGATCGCTACAACTCCCTCTGACGGTCGGCCGCCCAGACCGCCTTGTGCGGAGGGCCAGTTTGCCTGCAGGTCATTTGGCTGCGTGTCTTTGTCGCTGGTGTGCGACGGCACGTGGGACTGTTTGGACGGGTCCGATGAGGAACTCTGTGGTATGCATCAAAACTTATTACGGGGTTGTTTCCACCACCCTTGATTTCTTCAATTTCTTGAATATTTGAATACGTGGTACCACCAATGGTATATAACCTGAACAATACATTGAACTCCAATCCAGTAAACGTCTTAAAGCATTGTTTTTGCCATAGCTGTTGATATAAGTTACTATGAACCAACCCAGGGAGAATGGCGAGATACCGGCACCGTCAACAAATATACCTTTAGTGGTGCTAGCATAAAAATGAACAAGAAATTGAGGAAAACAACAGGGTTTTTGCGACGACTGTAAATGAATGTGGTAAAAATGGTTGTGTCCTTTTCTTTAGGCACCACTGCCAGACCAGCAGTGACGTCCAGACCTCCTGTTCTGCCCTCTCCATGTTCTCCTAAGCAGTTCCAGTGTAGCAGCGGGGAGTGCGTTCATCAGGACCGCAGATGTGATCTGCAGAAAGACTGCCTGGATGGGTCGGATGAGAAGGACTGTGGTGGGTGATGGCTTCATCTCGGAGATACTGTACTAGGGACGGCCCGACCCGATGCTCAGAATTGGGGATTGGACAGAGACCTTGTCAAGCCAGTGGGGCAGTGGTGGCTTGATGGTTTAGAGAAGCAGACTTTGGTCCGAAAGATTTTAGGTTTTAGTAATAAACCAGACATGGAAAAAGTTGTATCGAGCAATCCATGTTAACTTTTGACACAGGACCTGTCTTTTCTACGTAGTGGACTGCATCATGTCTCCATGGACAGCCTGGAGCACATGCAGCGTGTCCTGCGGTCTGGGCTCTTTGTTCCGCCAGAGAGATATACTAAGGGAGGCGTTGCCCGGAGGAGCCTGCGGTGGAGCACAGTTTGACAGTCGAGCCTGCTTCGCTCAAGCATGTCAAGGTTTGTCTCGTGCGTCCTTTGAGTCTTTCTCACATCAGGTTTTCAATTTACATCCCTCTCCTGCCGCGTCTTGTAGTCGACGGTCAATGGTCCGAGTGGTCAGAGTGGACAGACTGTGATGTCAAGTGCGGAGGCGGAGTCAGGCACAGACTCAGAACCTGCTCAGCGCCGCCCCCTAAGAACGGCGGACGAGACTGCGAAGGCATGATACGCCAGACCCAGACTTGCAACAGCCAGTCTTGTACCACAGATGTTGGCACACAGACAGGTAATGATGTCCACTTTTCTTCTTTTTCCTTCGCGTTTGCTACAGCGAGTCAACATTTCTCATCTCCTCCTGTCCTCTCCACCTTCTCCAACTACCTTCATGTCCTCCATCACTGCATCCATCAATCTCCTCTTTGTCTCCTACCTGGTAGCTCCATCTCTAGGATCATCCTTCTACCTATGTTTCCACTGTCCCTCCTCTGAACATGTCCAAACCATCTCAATCTGTCTTCTCTAGCTTTTTCTTCAAACCTTCCTGTCTGTGTTGTCCCTCTAATCACCTCCTTCCTGATCCTGTCCATCCTTGTCTCTCCTAAAGACAATCTCAGCATCTTTAACTTCACCGCCAGCTGTGTCTCCTGTCTTCTACCTATTTCTAATGTCTCTAACCCGTCCATCACAGCTGGTCTCTAACACTTAAATATATTTGTGAAGGTTGTGTCAATGGAATGGTCCTGGTGACTGAGAAGGACTGCCAATCTGGACGTGTCGAGCCCTGTCCCCCTCTGTGCTCTCACCTCAGCTTGACCACGAACTGCTCTGAAGAATGCATCATGGGTAAAGGAGTGGGCTGGTGGTTAAAATAATTCATATATACCATATTTGTTATAATAAATTCATTATAATATAATAATTACACAACTGTGTCCCCAGGCTGTCGCTGTCCCTCAGGTTTGTACCTTCAGGATGGGAGATGTAAAAACTCCAGCCAATGTCTGTGTCACTGGGAGGGACAAACACTGAAACCTGGACAGACTGTCAACAAGGACCAGTGTTCCACATGGTAAAATATTGGTTGTCCTTAAATCTCAGTCTCAGTCAGAACTGAATGGATGTCTTCATGTCAATCTGTCAACCACGTGTCACTAGTGTGTGCAGGGAAGGACTAGTGACCTGTGATAACTCCAGCTGTGTTGCCAACTGTCAGTGGTCAGCCTGGTCATCCTGGTCACCGTGTGACGTAAACTGCGGTTTAGGTTTACAGCATCGATACAGGTAAAGATATTTAATTTTTTTTAGTTATCAGAGGCTGGACATACAGATTTCTAAATTATTTGTCTTCAGGTCTCCAGTGGAACCAGCAGGAGCCGCCAGAGTAGAGCCCTGTGCCGATGACTCCACCCAGGCCCGCAGCTGCTCCAACCCCTGCACTCCTGGTAATTCTCAAACATGACCGATTTGACCGAAACCGAGGCAACTGTCTTTGGGTTTTGATTGTTTCCTGTCTGTTGTTTTGCAGAGAAACCTGATGGAGTTTGGAGTAAATGGACGGCCTGGTCGGACTGCAGTAAGACATGTTTCAACTCTGTTGACAATGTGGGGATCAGACAACGGTTTCGCACCTGCAACCACACAGTCGACAACTTCAACTCCACCCGCTCCACCTGTGAGGGTCTCGGAGAGGAACAGGAGCCTTGTAACACAGTCCAGTGTCCTGGTAAGACATATATATTTTTTTGTCCTCACTATCGATTTTAAGGCATGGGCAAACTGAGGCCCGGGGGCCAGATGTGGCCCGTTTAACTGTTTGATCTGGCCCGACAAAACATCTCTTACTTATTTACTTGTGTTATATTGTGATTCTCCCTTGATATACTTACACTTCTCTTTTCCCTGCAATACCCACAATGTCCACATGGGGGTAGAAAAGGGTAAATGCACATTTATGACTAACATGTCATTTAGCTTAGTTGGGCCCATGTATGCTCCATCGATCTACTCTTATCCCGGTACCTGAGTCCAATTTTAGGACCAATTGTAGCCCGTGAGTCCAAAGTTTTGTCCGTGCCTGGGCTAGCCTGGGCTAGATCATGAGTCCTACCCTGCACAACTTAAGTCGCATGACCAAAAATCAGGTCTGATCATTGCACGACAGTAAAATTCTGGCCATTATGCGTTGTACTCTCTGCTTTAAATATACAGTTCTTGTAGTACCTACGAAGCTCCACTAGAAGGCGCTGTTCTCCTACACATGTTGTAATTGCTTCATACTTTCAGTGAATGGCGGCTGGTCCACTTGGTCACCTTGGTCCCAGTGTTCATCCGAGTGTGACTCGGGCGTTCAAAAAAGAGACCGATTCTGCAGTTCACCATCACCGCAGCATGGTGGCAGCAGCTGTCCTGGGCCGCATATCCAGACGAGGGAATGCAACTCTCACCCCTGCTCCGGTACAGCTGTCCTCTCCACCCAGTGTCTATACTGACCATGTATTTGTAATGGCCTTTGTGATAGTGATTCATTTTTGCGTCCAGGTGTTTGCCCAGAGGGAATGACGTATTTGACAGCAGCGGAGTGCGAGGTACAAGGTGGCGCTTGTCCACGAGTGTGTTTGGACATGACCCCAGCAGATGTCCAGTGTGCCACGACCTGTTACGACGGCTGCTACTGTGCACCGGGCTTCTACCTGCTGAACGGTAGCTGCGTGCCCCTGGCACGGTGTCCGTGTTACCATCAAGGGGAAATGCATCCAGCTGGCGCCACCCTGCTGGTTGATGCCTGCAATAACTGGTATTCACAAGCACTGACTATACATTAACAACACGCAGGTGATTGTGGGACACATCAGGTGATTTAATGGTGTTTGTCTCTTGAAGCACGTGCACGGATGGGGAGATGGAGTGTGGAGCAGCTCCCTGTCCCGGTTAGTTCTCACACTCACTCATCTATTTTCTACTAAATGCGATTTAGTTGAGTTTTTTCCTGAACTCTGTCCTCAGTGGACTGTGGGTGGAGCGATTGGACGCAGTGGAGCGCCTGCTCTAGGACTTGTGATGTAGGTGTAAGGAGGAGGTACCGTTCTGGAACCAACCCTCCTCCAGCGTTTGGTGGACGGCCTTGCATAGGAGACAGAGTGGGGATGGACACATGCAGCATTGAGCCTTGCTTTGGTTTGTACAATTACTTTTAGTACTTTTGCAAAAACGTACATTAGTATGGTCACCATGTTTGGTGTGATATATACATTATACATATATATAAATTGTTGATTTCATCATGTGGACTTTGTCTCCCAGGTGTGAAGGGTCCGTGGACCTCGTGGTCAGAGTGCTCAGTGACATGTGGAGGTGGATACAGGTCTCGAACCCGCGGACCAATCAGAGTTCACGGCACGGCACAGCAGTTCAGTGCCTGTAACCTACAACCCTGTGGTAAATGAAAAATCACTTGATAATGAAAATGAGATGAGCTAAATATATATATATATATATATATATTATATAATATTCTCACTTTTTTGTGTGTATATATATATAAACATTCTGTTTATGTTCATGTTTTATATATATATTCATACTTTTTGTGTATGTATAAAAATATATTTATATATTTCCAGGTATATTATACCTGTCCAGGTATATTATATACATTTTTTAAGTATATATTCATATTTTGTATGCATATTTATATATTCAGACTTTATTTCTATATATAGTCAGTCTCTCTGTATTTATATTGAGAGTTTCTGTAAATATTCTATATATATATAGTGTCTTTTGTATATATATATATACATTCAGACTTTTAAATATATATATACTGTATATATATATATATATATATTCAAAGTTTCTTTTCATATTAAAACT